>OZ035998.1:15181056-15331056 GCA_964035015.1 Corallium rubrum | reverse complement strand
GCGCTTGCTATCCGCGCGGTTTCGTGGCTGCATGCGCCTGGGTACGACACTGGCCAGATGGAGCCTCATTCTCGTCCCCAGAGCATCTCCATGGACGGAACCCCTGCACTGGTGACGGCGCTGTTTAGCCAGAAGTTTTATATTTACCTGTAGTCTTTCTTTCTGAATTCTGATATGCTATTCTGTTTCAAACAGTGGCGTAACTCCTATAGGTGCTGCCGGGCAAGAGCCTGGGGCCCCTGTCACAGGGGGCCCCTGAACCAGGATGTCGGATGTCCTTTATGGGATTCCAACATTCCGTCATTTTCACGTATTTATTGGGAAATCGTGAGTCGTCGTTGAACATTTATAGGGAGGCAAGAAGCTTGCATATCAATCCCATATTAAGTCTCTTCAGTTTATAAAAATCTCATATGTGAAAGCAAAGAAAATATAGCAAACTATTGAAAACTTATGGGTTTCTCATCCCCATAGTTTTCCCATATTGTGTGTAACATAGTCTCGATCACCATCCCATGTATTTTCCATACGTTGAAATTTAGCAAAAAAGTGCACCATAGTAGTCCCATATTACCATCGTACCTTCCCATAGAATTCACATCTATGGGTCACATATGGGCCATTAGTTACCATAGAATTTCCATAGTTTCACTTTGATAAGGGTATACTATAGACCACTTGCACTCATTCCCTTGGTGGAGGACAAATGCTTATAAACTATAGAATTTTTATTCATTATTTGCTCTGTTGAACATGGAACTTTGAAGTTGTCCTCCAGATGCACCGTTTTGATGTCATCTGCAAGAGGTCTATACTATACTATATTATACTATACTATACTATATACATATACACACACACACATATATATATATATATATATATATATATAATAGTATGGAATATTTAATTCCTATAGGAATTCCTTTAGGAATATTTCATTCCTATAGGAATTCTGAATTCCTATGGGAATTCCTATAGGAATTAAAAATTCCTATAGGAATTCCTATAGGAATTAAAAATTCCTATAGGAATTCCTTTAGGAATTTATAATTCCTATAGGAATTCCTATAGGAATTAAAAATTCATATAGGAATTCCTATAGGAATTAAAAATTCCTATAGGAATTCCTATAGGAATTGAAATTCCTATAGGAATTCCTATAGGATCCTATAGGAATTTTTCGTAAGGGTATTTATTTTGTTATATACATAAAGTAAAATTACTATCGACAAAGCCAAATGTCTCTGCCTTTTTCTGCTGTTCGTGATGCTGTGCGCTGCATTTTTTCTGTTTAAAGGAAGAAGCATTCTCGAATCAACTGCAAGGATGCTGGAAACAAAAGCCACAGTCGCTACCGTGTATTCCCATACAAGATTTGCAAGCTCCGCTTTCGTTCAGTGGCGCAGAGTTGTTGGTTCATACAGACTGTTCGTGGAAGCGTGGAGTACAGCGTCTGGAAGATTGGAAGATGAAGACCAACCCCATCGGTACAAAATTAAAGGACAGGTAGAAATTATATTTATAGCTTAATTATACTATAGTTTTCTGACGCGTAACATACAGTATTAAGTAGTAACTAAAATGCACAGGCCCTAAACATGCTAAAAATGTTAGACCTGATATTATGTAGTTTATCTCTTCTAGGACTTTGTGATGGATTTACTCCTGATGCATGATCTTTTTGAGCCGGTTGCCAGGACTATGAACCTAGTCCAAGGCATTTCTGTGCCAGTATGGAAGGCGCATCGATGGACAACGCAGTTATGTCAATGGTTACGCAGAGCTTCACAAGAATGCGGTGAATTTGGTGATATGGATTTTTTCCCAACATTGAAAGAACATATAGAGGTATATTGTATGGCTTGATATCAATTTTTAATGTTAGTGTTAATTACTGATGAACATATTGTATATATTTTTCATGTCTGTCAAATTCTTAACATTTCTGCATGTAACAAGAAAGCCTCTGATTTTGCAGCGCTCACATTTGTTTCTCTTTCGTTTACAGAACATCCTTGGACGTGATCCTGAAAGTGAAGATACGTCAAAGAGGCCCACTTACAAAGGTGTTGAGCTTTTAGCCGGCTGGAAAATTGTTGGGAAAGAGGTCAGGCATATCACAGACGATAAGGGGAGACAAAGGAAGGAAATCCTTATGAACTGGGAAGAACGAACCATAGAGAATTCGTTTGAAGATGCCAGTAGTTTTGCAACTGATCTTGCATTTTCTCTGGAAGAGCGCCTTAACAACTGCACTGCGGAGGGTATTAAAGAAGCAACATTCTTTGATATAGAAGATACGTTCAAAGTTCTTTCTGGTCATAGATTAGCGAATGGACATGTCGTTGTCAGAGAAGGTGAACTGGAAGAGCACGGCACAACTGCCTTTAAAAAGTTCTTCACGGAAATTTGTGATCTTCCAACCGTACAGAAGCTAGAAGATCCAAATTTTGATCCAAGAATGTCATCCAGCGTGCTGCGCGATTGGAAGAGAAGTCTTCGAAAACTAATTTGGGAAAAAGACATGACACAAGATCTCCTTTCTTGCCTAGATCCCGTCAAAGGAAATGGAATTGAAAGTTCTCTTTTAGTGGACTTCGAAACCTCCCTGATCAAGATGGAGCCAGGGGTCGAAGATGTGCACAAAATGGAGACCCGTACGCTTTTAATGTTCGAGTTCGCGAACCATCCACCATTCGAGGCCTATATTAAGGAAGAGACCGTGGTTGAGACTTTGTACACCAATAGCGCCCTCTACAATACAGCAGGCCCAGTAGCAATGACGGCTTTTGACATCTGTATGTCTATGGGTGGCTGTGAGGCAATTTGCGAAAGCTTCTACAGCGTGATGGGCACGCAGAAACAGGTTGGTCAGCACAATTCTACCCTTGAAGACCGAACACTTGTAGACTGGTCAATGTCCAATGTGCTACGCTCAGAAAACATCATTGCTCAAGCTGCGAAGCTTTATGTAGACGGAGATCCACAAATGAAGCTCCCTCGTCACAGAGTTGGTTATCTAAAAAAGAAAGGACAAAACTCCCACAAAGGAAGCCAAGTTCTCTCTCGCTTGAAAAGTAACGATGGACGCTACAAGTTTCTTCCTTGAGACTAAGAGTTAATACTAAGTGTTTTTATATGCATTCATGTTTGATATTAAAGGGACACTACGAGCGCATAACCAAGAAGCTTAAACGTTTTTTAGGCTAAGCATGATACTGTGAGTGTGACAGTGCCTATTTACGAAATAAAGGATTGGTTACATCATGGTATTGGTATTATGATTTATGAGAAATTATGTCCCCTAAAATTCCCTAATGTCCCTCAGTATAATCAGTCCGACAGTCCCTAGTTTTCACGTACTTCCGGCGCACACAAAAGGAGTCAAGACTGTCAAGTGACGTTCCCTGGCGCACAATCTTAGGCTAGCGATCGTCTGTCCGGCGCCCGAAAACGGCACATTCCATACTGGATGTTGATGAGATCGCGTGTTGCATCGCCTAAAATTTGCGACATTGAGCCCGCGGTATGCCAGCGGTGTAGCCCAACACGAAAACATTTTAAGCAAATAAAAATAATATACTTTAGATAGGGAGCGTCAAAATAATACCAAAAATATTTTAAACAACGTAATTTATCAATTTTGTCTCGATGGCTTTTAATTCTAGTCCAGTTTCTGCTTACAATGTTGTAAAAATAGTCTGTGAAAGTGATCGCTAACTTGTTCCTTTCGAAATGCCTGCTACGACAACTTTGCCTCTTATTACAGACTATTAAATATACTCAAAATGTGTCAAAACGCGATATTTGACGGCCGATTACAAAAAGCGTACAATTAATTTTGATTTTGTTTCTACGGAGTCTTAGAGATAGAGCTTACCTTCACCCGTTTTTGTTTATTTCTTGTCCGAGCTATACAGGAAAGTTGTTCCAAAATCCAATTCAAAATACGTAAATTGAACACTTTCCGTGAGGCAATGTCGTTATGCGATCCGACGCACGCTTTGGAAAATTGTAGAAAACAAATGCTCATTTCTCAAGCTCAAACGACCATAAATATTTCACATTTGATATCAAAATAATCGCAAAAATATAAGCTTTTTGAATCTGGTGTTGTTGAAGTCAGCGGATTATTTTGCTTTCAAATGGGAAGTACTTTATGCAGCCCAGTCATGTACTTTCGCGGAAAACCCTTACCTTTCCTTTCCTCCGCCTCTCAATTATCCGCTCTGCCTCGTAAAATTTAGTTCTTTTTCTCCTCGTGTGAGTCGTGTCGTACAAAACAACGGAGGAAATTGAATGCAATTGCTGATAATCAACTGGAGCACTTCGCTTCGCACCATTTTGGTTATTGCGCAAGCTGAATTTAAGCAGGTTGCCGCTGCTTGCTTTGCGGGCTCAAATGTCGCAAATTTCTGGCGATGTTTATCAGTACACGTGTCAATGTTGCGGAGCGTTGTATATCGGCCAAACTCGCCGACATCTTCACACGCGAATCTCAGAACACATGGGGGTTTCGTCGTTGACGGGAAAGAAACGGACCGTTTCGTTTTTCTCAGGAATTCTCTCACATGTCCACCGCACTAAACACAACATCTCACCAAGTCATGACTTCACCATACTATCTTCCTCATGTTCTAACTCTAATCTTGAACACCTTCTTCGCGAGAGCTTATACTCATTTCAAAATCTCGACCTTCTCTAAATGAAAATATTCCCTCTATATATACCACCTTCGTTGTTTTTATATATATATATATATTATTTCTGTCATCTTTATTATTTTTTCTTTGCCTTTTATGTTATTTCACACCTCATCTTATTATGTTCATCTTTCATCACATTCTTTACACATTTCTGTTTTGTACTTGTCACCTTTAATCTCTTTTTGACCCTTTATAGTTTAAATTTTTAAATTGTTTTAATCTCCTTTTTACCGGTTTTTTCTTGTAATATGAGACTAATATATATTAATGGATATATTCAATGTAATCTTTAAGTCATTCTGAAGATGTTATTGGTTAAGTAACGGAACGTCAATAAATATATTTTGTTTTTAAATGGTTTCCTTTCGTTATGGTATTGCATTTTAAAATTTTGAGCTGGGCTCGTATATTCATTTTGCGATTGGTATATATATATATATATATATATATATATATATATATATATATATATATATATATATATATATATATTTCCATGTTCTAACAAGCACCAAAGCTATGATAAACTTCAAATATACGACAAATTTCTTAATTGTAGACATGTTTCGGCAAAACTTATGCCATCTTCAAAAACTCATTAATAATTCATGAGGAAAACACAAAAGAAAATCATGACCGTATCGTATCTTTATATGTGATAAAGATTTCTCCTGATTTACATAAACTTTAGCTTTCATTTTCTCGGCTTAGACAAGGTTATTTTTCAAACTAACTCCGCCAATCAACTTACCAAGTGGTTCGTTTTTGAAGCCGTATAATAAACTCGCAGTTCGTGTTTTATCAGATATAAAAACACTCGGCTTCGCCTCGTGTCTTTATATCTGATAAAACACTCCTGCTCGTTTATTATACAGTACTTCAGTACAGATAAACGGTTAACTAATTTACAAATGGATACAAGTGTCTTTATATATACAGTGAATAAAGGATTATAAAATTCAAATTCAAACTTAAATTACAACGGGCAAAATTGCTGAAATACCTAAAAGTTCAGCTGGTTATATATATATATATATACTAATTAAAGAGTAGAACTCATGCAATGGAATTTACAATAATAAGATGAACTATAAGTGTAAGTGTATCCATTTGTAAATTAGTTAACCGTTTATCTGTACTGAAGATGGCATAAGTTTTGCCGAAACATGTCTACAATTAAAAATTTGTCGTAGCCTATATTTGAAGTTTATCATATATATATATATATATATATATATATATATATATATATATATATATATATATCCATCTTCACAATCTTTTTCAAAAAAATTAGGATCAACCAGTTTTCTTGTCAGAACATTGTTGCTCAAAAATTTAATTAAATAAGAATGAAGCCATACAGTGTAAAGTACTAAAAGAGAATTCCGGGTTACTTGAGAAGGTTAAAAACATGTTTACAACGTCTCAGTATACCGAATTAAGTCAAACTACTACTCATATATTACTGCAACTTACCGGTACATATTCTTGCTGAAATTACTCCGCAGACGACCATGGCAACTATTGTTGGACAAACGATGAAAATTATTCTCACTTACTGAGCTTGTGCTATTTAGAGCTTTTCTGAATAACTCTAATGAGTCTTGCAAGAAATGTTTGAAGGTTGGGGGTGTATCACCGCAATTTGACAGAGTTACTTCAAGGACTGCACTTGGCAGTACTGCACGCATATTTCTTTCCGGTGGTTGTATTTCCTGCTTTGTCCCAATAATGGACTTACTAACCACATTTGTAAAACCGTGTAATTTAGCTTTCCTTAAAAACAGTACAGCAAGATCATGTTCTGAAAGAATAACCACAGCGCTGACTTGCATGTTGTTCATTATATTAAGTAGTTCAAGATAATCCTGGTCGAACTTTATCGTGAAATTAACGAGAAGTTGTAACTGCAAATTTTCCGTATTTTTCAACATGGTCATAAGCTCTGATGTTAATTTGAGGTTCACGTCATTATTGTCTGAGAGGATGGCCACGCTCTTCGTCCATTTGTAGTACTGCAAAATGTGACTAATAACTAAGAGTTGTAGAGAAGGATGTGGCTCAAAATGAAGGATGGTGTTTTTTTCCTAATAATACACAGGAAAGATAGATTTTAGAATGCATATATACGTCTACTGGTATTATATTAAAATTTTATTAAATTGGAAAACTAACAAGACACCTGGGTCAAGTGTACACTCAGGCTACTGGAAAGTGCAGAGGTCGCTATAACGCATGAGAAAAGAGGTGGGAGTGAGCTGAGGAAGATCAGATTGAAGGCTGAATGTGGTGCAGCTGGACTATCCTGAATTGTCAATTTAAAGTGTCTAGAATTCAAGATTACACTAAGCACATAACACAAAAAAACAGTAGGGGTGTTGTGGTTAGGGGCTGAGAGGTGGAACTTTCTCCCAGGGGGGTTGTGGTTAGATTTAGGTTACCAGGGGTTGTCGTTAGGTTTAGGGTCAGGTTTAGAGGTTGGGATCAGGGTTGGGTTTCATTTTCTTTAATATTCAGGATTATCTGGAATTCTAGACCATTTCACAATTCAGGATAATCATGTAAACAAATACAATAGATATAAGTGATTAAGGTTAGTAGCAGTAGGGTTTAGAAGAGAGTATGTTATAGGTCGGAATGAAGAACATTTTAAACATTGATTTCAAAAAAAAAGAAGTTATTGACGTCATAAACATTAATTAATAATTACAGCATTAATGTAGTGATTAGAAAGTTGAGTTTTAAACTGATTAACTGAGGTGAATTAAGTACGTCTAGTTCTGAACTGTTTCCAGTGATTCTGACTGAATTATTGAGTTGCACAAAACTATTAATAGGAATATTATAGTGACCTGCATAACATTAAAATAGATAAGATCTTTCAGACATGCCAGTATGATAATGGTATATTAGTAGATTAACTGTTTTCAGATGATCAATTGACAGATTGTATGATAAATCATCCAGCCAGTTCAAAAACTTAAAATATATTTAGTTGCCCTGCATTGCAGTCTTTCAACCATACTGATTTTAGTTATTGTCTGAGGTGCCAAACTTCACATGTGTAGGCCAGGTACAGATGCACTAGCAAATATATGCAATACGTGACTAGTAAAATATAACCGCACCCTACATCTGTGCAATATCTTCATACAACATGAATCCTGATTCCATGTTTTTGCTTTAGAGCATGTTGAGAAGGCTCTTTTACTCTGCAGCACTGGTACTGTAGGTGAATGTCAGACACGGTAATTTCTCTATAAAAATTAAAACACTTCACTTTGAACAACTCGATCGAAATGCCACTCCTGCATGAAAATCCGCCATGCATGCGGAAAAATCAGCATTTGAGCTGTATATATCCGTCAAAGATATACAGCGAGATAAAATGAGATACGTGTGATAACGGTAACCAATAAAGAACCACTAAAAGTTCTTTGTTTGTTGGATTTATTTAATTTATTCATTAAATAAAACTGTAAATGTCTTGATTTTACACGACTGTTTTGTTCCTCGTTGTACAATTAATCACGTGGTCTACGCTATAGATTTCAATTGTCACGCAATCTTTTATTTTTTTAAAGAAAATATATTTTTGGCGAATCTACCACTTTTCCCTATATTTTCCAAATGTCATTCTGGGTTAACTCAATACTTAAAATATATTAAAAACATTTTTTCCCCCATCCAAGATAAGTTTTGTGAAAACACCACGGCAAATGAAACTTTTGTCGGCAAATCTTTTTTCGGCAAGACACCATTCAAAAGCACTGTAATCACGAGATATACAGCAGAGGACCTGAGGTGTGAGGAACTATAGTTATAAATACACTTTTGACTACCTTAAAGATTATAGTTGCTACTTGATTAGTTATCCAGGGTGTCGCTTTCTTCTCGTAGACAGGGTCTCGTTCTCTTTCGTCGATAATGAAATGTAGTCGTATAGATGTTTAACGCTTAGAGTGAAGGCCCTTCGCTTAGACCTTAACAATTAACATTCCATGGTTCAGCAGTAATTATATTACTATGTTAGACCGTATTTTTTGAAGAACTGATTGAAACTTAAACGAGGTCAAAACTATAGAAAGAGTAGTCAGAGTAGGCTATTCTTTTGTAGTAGGGGAGCCCCATGCACGATCTTCATTGACTCCCTTGAAGCCAATATAACTATAGTTCCATCTTTCCTGTAAGACAGTCGGAGTTTATGGTAGTTTGGTCGTTTTAAAATAAGACAATTTTAATTCTATGACATTGTGGGTTTATTACTTTTGAATGACCACACCAATGACCACGTTCATTTATCGGCAAAATTAATGCTCACACCCCCCATCCCCTGCTCAACCCCCTTCGCGACGGCCATGCGTGTCTTGAATATACTATTATCGGCATGCAGACTTTAAAGAATTAATTTCTTAAAAAAAATTTGCAGTAACATTCTAGGTTTTGTAACACTTAACCAAAATATAAGAAAAGGACATTTAGGCCAATAGCAGTTATTAGTCAATTGAGTTTGAACTCTTGCATAAATATATATCGAACTTTTAAACTAGTACAAATACTATTACCTTAGTTAAAAGGCTCGGACGTCCATCATAAAATCTCTTCACTACTGGAATACTTAGATGGCCGGCAAAAATGTCAATGATATTGAAACTGGTGCGAGGATTCTGACAAATAATAAACAAGGAAACGCCATGTTTTTCGATAAAATTCTGAAGTGCAATTGTAGTATTGTAGAAAGTCAACGAGTCTTTCCTCAGCTCGATGAATTTCAAATTGAACCCATAATCTTGTTTATGGGACGTTTGTCTGTTGCTGCACCAGTTAAGAACAATGATATTATGTTTTAAATCCGTTGGTAATCCACCGCAACTTCTTTGGAAATAAAGCAATATAATTTGGAGAATTAAAATGAAGAAACCAGAAGCCATAGTGCAGAATCGCTTCAATATTAATTTGTGATATCCTTTCAACTTCTGCTGCCTTTAGTAATTCACTGACCAAATCGGAATTAACTTATATATGATAAACTGAATACTGAACTCGCAGCAGGTTCTTCATGTAGACGCCTACACTAGAAAAGTAAATTAAATGTCCGTTAATTATTTACCAAGCACCTTTTTCATGCAAATTGCAACTTTATTAACTATTCTTAAAAAACACCCAGTTTTTAACTCTTTAACTTTTTTATCTATATTTAGTAAAATTAAAAGTGACATATAGGGATTTTACGTTTTATGTTATATGATGGCCTGGATAACAACAGACAATTTTGCTCGTCACTGAAAAACCCCAACACTAAGAATGAGCTAATCTAAACAACGAGTTACAATTTAAATAAAGACATTGTATTTGAGTATCTTAACATGAGTTGTACTTGCTATATGAGATAATATTACAAAGTAAAAAAGAGTCTCACAGCACTGACTAATTTGGCTCAAGATGTTGATTATACTTGTACCAAGCAAAGTTTAAACGTCCTGATATTAAGTTATTTACTAACTAAATTCTACAATTATTTCTATTTTTGAACTTATATAGCTGTGTTCTAGCTGAACTCATGCCCGGCTGAAAAGGTTGTGTACGTACGGGATAAGATTTTACTGGGCGTGCATCCATGTGATGTATCTTACAATAGACTTAAATACAAATCTTAATCTAGTTTTGCAATGGATCAAACGCACATTTTTATAAGAAAATGTCGAAAATATTTCAAAATTTCTTATACTGAGAATACATGATAATATAGAAATTTGGATACAAATTAGGAGGTATATGTTTTTTTAGAAATGTGGGTACGTACCTAAAAATCATCTGTTGCTTTTCACCTTTTAAATAGCGTGCAGCTTCTGACGATGGACCAGCCAATGCAGGTAGCAGGGTTTTTTTGTTTATGCGAACAAATGGAACAGCATGACTCAGACAAATATTCAGATTAGGGACTTGCTGCACTAGGCTTAGAGTCATATCATTATTTTTTTTGAAATAATCGACAATTTGAAATTCAAAAATGTTATTGTCTATACAGAGAATCTGCAAGTAATATAAATGTAATATATGTGTATATATTAGCAAAGTTTAGCAAATAAATAAATAAATATTAAATGTTTCCACAAACTTATCTTCAATGTTATTTGTCATTTATCACATGTAATATATAGCAAAATCCTAGTTAAGCCAGAAACCACTAGTGTCAGTGACGATTTGAGATGAAACAAAGACTAGCCGTAAGGGTAAAATGCCAGTTCAGCAGGTAGATATCTTTCTGATCACCTGCTGTTGCTCGATCTGTATATATATATATATATATATATATATAACATATGTTCCTTCTTAACAACAAATGTAGTTGATATAGCTACAATGTTGTTTTATTAAACCATGCACGTATTGTTACAACGGTCTTTATAGTTTGGTGTGTTCCATTTTATTTATGTGACGTTTCGAAACGTATAACATGGATTTCAGCTGCTTACAATAAAACTAATAAACTGTGCGGTGGCTGAAAAGTTCGTAATCATAAACTGACGTCTGCATGTACGTTCTTGGGCTTGTTTATACGTAAGCAAACATTCAATAAAAGAGCCCCTTACAGTAGTGTAAACTAGCATGATATAGAAATTAAAAAAATAAAAAAAAACAAAAACAAAAACATAAACTAGTATGATATTTGCCAATATAGGTAAATAGCGATCTTTTCCTGTTATTACTTGTTACGATAGCAACTGTCCCAGTCAATACGAAATATATAATTCATTATTTATAATTTTATTCGCCAAATAATAAAGTAGAAAAATAATTTACAAAAAAATGAGAGGTTGTAAATATGTGACAAGACTGAAAACCTCTTAAAACCAACAGGCTTTTATAAAAGTGGTCCCCTGATAGATCTAAAATTATTTAAAATATACAAGAATAGTTGCATGTATGCAAACGTGCGAATTGAGATATTTAATCCTATTGTAAATAGAAAATGAAAAAGTTACTTCTAAAAGGAGAATATGTTAAATGAATAACTGGGAATCAAATTTTTGATCTTTATTATAGTAATATAATGTCCTGGAAACAAATTTTCGGAACTATAAAATAATGTACCTTAAAGACTACAACTGAAACATTACAACTGAAACACTGGATGGTCAGTTGTTTGAATTTGGTGCTTGAATCACAATTACTGCAATCTTAAAGCCTGCTGGTGGTCTCTCAAGCCATGTATTAGGTTTAAAGTAACAGCATGCTTTCTCAGTTCTGACGATGTAGTACGGCTAGGGGGGGGGGGGTGCAGGGGGGTGCCGCACCACCCCCCACCCCCAATGTTGGCTTTGTCGGCACAAGTCAACTAGTCGGTCGGCAAATTGAGGTTGGGACAGATCGGTGGGTCGAGATCTTGTGGGAGAAGTAACTCCGACAAAATCTCGGGAAAGTTATAACTAGCGGACAAAAATATCAGCAAAGTGTCGAAAAAATTAGAAAATGGCGTTTGATGTCACTGATCACTGAAGCAAAATTATCGAATCCCTGACAAAGCATAGATTGGATCTAAATGAACTATGTTTCAAAAGCTACGATTACACAGCATCAATGTCAGGAAGATTTAATGGAGTGCAAATTAAGAAAACTTCAAGATAATCTTGGAAGAAATGTACCATGCTTAATTGGCCATCGCGTTCCAACACAATCATAGAGCACAGCTGTAAGGCAAGTCCTATCATCACAGAGCTTTTTAACGTTTTAGAAGCACTTTTCGTATTTTATACCAGTAGTACGAAACGCATAACGTCCCTGCAAGAGTCAGTTCGAGTCCTGGAATTAGATAATCCATTGAATCTACGAATCTTTCCAAAACACGATGGACACCTCGCGCTGAGTCAATAAAGTCAGTGTGGAACAACTACGAGGCAAACTTTCAAGCGATTTTTACGGACCGTGCTCCATATTTAATTTTAAAATTATTCCATCACTTGCAGTTGGACGTGCACCCAAAAACCGTTCGTAGAGTTGTGGCATCAACTGAGATGGAGCCGAAACTGATGTCTCACACCCAATTCAGTACTCACTGGAACAAAAATGACTGGAGCTGTATACCTATTCAATTAGCCAAATGGGAAATCACGCGCGCAAAGTTACGCAAAGTTGTCCTTTTGAGTCGAGCAGCTACACGCAATCGATTATATAAAAATAGAATATAGCTTTTGAACGATGTTCGGACTGTTCAGTTTTAGGCCACTGCATAAAAATATGCAGACGACCTTAAGAAAACGAGCTTTGTTTGATTCCTTAAAACAGTTTATACACGAGATAGATGAGATCAGTATGTTAAGCAGTTAAATCAGTTGATAGACATAAAAAGGGGATATTACACGGTGGCGAGAAGATATGGATTTTATGTTCGAGTGGCAAGGACAATATCTCACGAGTGAGCACAGCGAACGAGTGACTGAGTGAGATATTGCTCTTGCCACAAGAACATAAAATACAAACCTTTGAGCAACCGTGTAATGTTCTATTTATTATATATGCACAATGAAATAAAATTATACGTGGAAGTGATGTTCATAAACTGGGTTTAATGCAAAAACTACAACCGCTTGACCTAAAACTTTTTGAAAATACAAATGAAAAATACAACAGCTTATTCGAACACGTCATTTTACGTGAAAAACTGACTCAAATTTACTTGATTCGAAACTTACGGAAAAAGGCGTAAATTTTGTCGATGTCACTCTCGAGCGCTACATATGAGAAATACGTCACTCGGTTCCCAGATAGTGAAATATGGATTCTACGAGTGTTTTAGTTGCCAGTAAAATATTCTTCTCCATATAATAATTAATTTTACGTGATTGTCACTATTTTCGTAATATTTTTTCAAAAAAACAACCCTTGTTTGACACTGCGTGCATGCAAGCCAAAAGGCATTTTTGCTACACTACTTGAAGTCCTAGACAGCGCTTGTCAAAACAATGAGGACTCACCTTTTTTCGCTAATATTTATATATTTCTCTCCGAAATTTATTTGACTACAATGCCTCAAGTAATTTAAGCATGTCCAACATTCAGAAATTGTTTAATTATGTTTTAAACTACAGTTCTACCATAAAATTGAATTGTCCCACGTTACCGTAAGTATTCACCTATTTTAGTAGTAGTGGCTTGCGGCTTGGTTCAACAACTATAAAACGCAAGTAATAAGCACCAAATAATGCAAAAAAATATTTTAGATATGTCTAGTCGTCGACATCACGTGTGTAGGTGTCGTATTGCATTTGGAAAATAAAATGTGTTTCAAAACATGTTTAAAATATCTTCTGTTGGTACGATTTACATGAATTCTATATCAGAACCATCGCTTTAATCAGCGATACTGAATTCAGCACTGTATGTTTCATCTTTAAGATCGTTTAATTATATTCGGGCTAACGCTAAACGGGCTTGTTTTTTAAATTTTAATACTACCAAGCAATCGCTTCTTGGAACAAAGTACTTCATATAAGACCATTTATAGAGAAGCCCTCGTTCGAATGGTTCGATTTGTGTGATCTGACTAGAGTGCGTACTGTACCGTCGTAAGTTTAACACATGCAAGTTAACAATCAAAGTTACCTGTAGCTGTACAATCGCACAGGTTTAGAACTTTTCTACATAACTACATTGCTTAATGATCGATTCTGAGAGTTTTGTGCTTTTCAACAAACACTTAATATGCACACGCTGTTCCGCGCGCAGGTTTTCTAGATGTGCGAAGGCCACGCCAATTGCAGAATCAGTACAGTAGCCCGAGTGAACGCCTCAGCAGGCGTCTTGTTTAAAATGGCGTGCGCTTCAAACAAACACTTGAAGTCTGAGACTATTTTTGAAACGTTATATACCAAAACGTAGAAAAGTTTAAACCAAAAACGAAATGTTATATACCAAAACGTAGAAAAGTAAATAAGCAATTGAGTCAAGCAATTGAGGAGTGAAACCTATAGGTGAAAATCGACAATGAAATTGACAACTACTTATTTTCTGATGTCGGAACCGATCAATTTTCCAAGTCGACCTAACCCAATTTTATTAGAAAATATGCAGTGTCCTATTTTCCGTATCCTCACTAGTGAAGATATCGATGACGTCATTAAGAATTTTACCTCTTTTTGCATTGAATCTATATAATAAAAAGAAAATTACACGCTGGCTTGAAGATATGAATATTATCTTCTCGTAGTAAAAACGATATTTTACTCATTCGCTACGCTCATTTGTAAAATATTGTTTTCACCACTCGAAGATAAAATCCATATCTTCGCACCACCGTGTAATATCCTCTATATATTATTTTCTTGCCGAATTGGTCTGTCATTCTTTATACTTTAAAAGTTAAAATATGGAAAAACATTTTACTCTTAACGGGGGAGTTAAAATAACTCCCTAAAACTATACTCCACCGAAAGAAATGATTTAACTCCGGAAACGTAGTCAAAATATGCCAATAATTTTAACTCCCCTAAATGGGAGTTAAAATTACTCCCTAAAAATAATTTACTCTCCCGAAGGAGTTAAAATGTGTCAAAAAAAGTTTTACTCCCTTAAAAGGAGTAAAGGGTGAGTTAAAATTATTCCTTGAAAATAACAATAGAGTTAAGTTTTGAGGGTGATTACATGGACCGGTCTGGACCGGTTAACCGGGCTATTAAAAATCGCGGCTTGACCGGAAGTAAAATGTGAAAAATATTGACACCAAAAAAAGGGGGGGCGGGGAACCCCGAGCCGAAACCTAGACTCGGCGTCCATAGTAGCCCAAGTAATAATTTGCTCGAATTTTCATTTGTCTCCCATAAATATGCATGTATTTATTTCCCAAACAATATTCTTGTAGAATAACGAACTAAAACAAATAGGTGTTTACATTTTTCTGGTTGATAACTAACAAACTTATAGGCAAAATTTTAATTATTGGACAATTAAACAACTAAATCTCATAAAACTCCTGATTTTTGTCTAATTAGATACAAATGGCGTGGTCAATAAAAACACTGTCTGTCTGTCTGTCTGTCTGTCTGTCTGTCTGTCTGTCTGTCTGTCTGTCTGTCTGTCTGTCTGTCTGTCTGTCTGTCTGTCTGTCTGTCTGTCTGTCTGTCTGTCTGTCTGTCTGTCTGTCTGTCTGTCTGTCTGTCTGTCTGTCTGTCTGTCTGTCTGTCTGTCTGTCTGTCTGTCTGTCTGTCTGTCTGTCTGTCTGTCTGTTAGTTAAGAATATATTGTCCTTTCTACTGGTCCGTTATAATTTTCGCTGTCACGTTATAATTTTTCTTTCTAAAAAACCTACAGAAGTAACGGTCAACTAAAAGTATTATCAGTGCTAGAATAATTGCAACGCATATTACTATGAAAAGCAAACTAAAGCTTTCTGTGGAAATCCTACGGAACTCAGTCTCTGCTGCATCCTTCATTTGACAATGCCCTCTAAACCACGTTAGCCTGAGATCAGTTAATGTATCATCAGATTCTTTATTGTAGGTTAAGACGTTGGAGATCAGCGATGTAAGAGACGAGTTCTTCGCTAAAGCAATACCATAGCCAAATTCAAAGAAAGGTTTTCCAATAACTTTAAGGTCGCAGTGTTTTCTGTGTGAGGCAACATATAGCAAAGTTGGGTAATCACCCACAAATGCCTTAAGTTCTCTGAAAATAAATAAGACAAACAATTTAACTTATCAAGGTCTTAATGAGCTACAGAGTATAGATATAGTTTAGTAAGCGCGCGAGTAACCGAACTCTTTCAGAAAAAGAATTCATTCTTATGTTTCGCATAGCCCCGAGTATTAAAAAACACTATTTAAAATTAAAATGATGGAAATTAAATTCTTGTTCTACCAATTAAAGAGGAAATGAGAATATGAGGTTATGCAAGATTTTCTAAAAGTGACAAATGTGACTTTTCCAGTATTTTATATGTTACGTCGTTCTCGAGCAATTCAGACCTTTTTTATGTTTTAGATGTGTGATAAACTATAACAATGTTGTGCAATGCACCATTTTATTATACGAAAATGGCGTCATATTTCCATATTTGGGCAATGGAATGTAGCGTATACCACACTTCTACTGGCCGGTTTAACCGGTTTTGAAAACGTAAAACTTTATTGCAAATTCATATTATACAGGTGTATGTACCACAGAATACCACAGTACCACGCAATACCAGTTTGTTTATTTCTTTTATAAAACTGGCGGAAACATGCTATATACTTTATTTTTGTGAATATGTATTAATCTTAATCTAAACGAACATATTAAAACAAAAAAAGGGTATTACCAAATTAATTCTTAAAAATAATCTGGTTTAACAAGAAATAAAATTCTATGTTTTTTATAATTTTTTCTTCTTAATGCCTATAAAATCCCGAATTTTGAAATTAAGTTTGCAAACCAGCATAATTTAAGTTGCTCAATATGTCATAAATTAACCCTTAACCAACTGATTAGTACTACCGCATCTATATCTTTGAAAAATGAGAGTTACTATTTATTACATTGGATAACCATTTGACTGGTATTCTGTGGTACATGTATCAAAATGTTGTTTTTCACTTTTCACCTGACCGGCTACTCAAGAATTATATCCGCCATCTTGGAATATTCAGCCTAAACTCGTACCCAGCCCCCAGGATTATTTCCGATTTTTGGCCAAGGTTGTTTTACTGTTTTAGTTGTTTAGCCTGATATCAGGCAGGTTAGATAATAGAAAGAATACGTAAAGTTAATGTTTTCCAATGCAACACAATACTATTACTATACAGGAATCACCCAGAGTAACCAGTTTTTACTATCGGACAACTGTATTTTTCAAAATTACTGATAAAAAAAACTGGTATTCTGTGGTACACACCACTGGTATTCTGTAGTGATTTTAGTATTTACCTTTCACCTAAGTTAGCAATATTTTTTTACATCCAGCAGTATTAGCTCACAACATTATACACCAAATTCTCGTACAATTTGATAAACCGTTGAACCGTTCCTTACTTATTGCGTGTTTTCTGCACTGGTATTCTGTGGTACGTCAGGGTCAGTTATTCCACCGAATTTTCAATTAATAAAAATAACAAAGTCTATCAAATCTAGCCCAAAAAACCCCTGGGAAGAAAAAATACAGTGAAAAACTATCCGGAAAAATGTTAACATGCCATATTATATGTATTTTACAAAAGATATGGAACATGTAAATTTGTGTGGTATTCTGTGATACATACACCTGTAGATTGAAATGGCATATGAGTCATAATAATTTTTTTATTGAACGATATGATTGACTGATAATTCTTTGTATTTTTCTGCGCCCTTTAAAAGACTGAGAAAATACATTCAAAACCTGTAACATTTCTCGCCGTGTTTTGGTCAAAACATCTTATCCCCGAGCGCGGGCGAGGTTGCTAATCTCGACGTGCGTGGAGTCCACTTACACGCGAAATTACACGCGAAGGGGAAAGAAATTCTGCGATATGTTTATATATTTATATTTATTTTTCACATGCCTCGGTTTCCTTTGTTCTTTTAGGGGAATATATTCAATAGCCCCTGTACATTAACTGTCTGAAAAGCTGGTGGCGGTTTTTGATTGTAACAGGGGAGTGCGGGGCTGAAAACAATGACTGATAACAATGGCAAAACAATAGTTAATATTCCCCTCTAATATTCCCCTCTAATATTCCTCGCTATTATATTCCCTCTAATAAACAACATCAAGCACACTTGAACAATATACACTTTAATGAGCGTTATAACACTTTTCAACACCTCACATTTTAAATACAACTGAGCATGCAGTTGCTCAAACTGAAATTACATGACTTACGTTCCAAGACACTATCGTCTAATTTAGATTTCTTTGTTGCTGGCCCACCCATAAAACAGTCTTTGCTTCCTTGCAATACTTCCGAAACCGACTCTTTAGGTATGAAGCGAACTTATACTCTTATGGCCTGTGCGATCCATAATTAATTTATCAGGCACACCCATCGACAACGCTAACGATTTTCACTTTAAAGAGATCTTGGACATAAACGCACGACCCAAACTTAATTATCTCCACCAGGAGGTTATGTTTCTACCTGTGTTTGTTTGGGGAGAGGGAGGTCTCCTCTTTGTTCAAAATGTGTCTGAGGGTTCAGTTATTTCCGTCCTTTGTCCTGGTGTGTGTCGTTTGTGTTTGTGTGGGTTTTTCCGCGTTTTTGGAAAGTTTTGTTTGTTTTGTTATTTATTTTTTGTTTTGTTGTTTGGGAAATGTGTTTGGGGAGTGCCTGGTGTTGTTGCAAGGGTTTTGTTTTGTGGTTTTTTTTGTGTTTTTTTTGTTATTTTCTTGATTTTTTTGTTTTTTGTTTATGAGTTTATTTTCCTGTATTGTTTGTTCTCCTGAGTGATGCCGGTTTTTGTGAGTGAGTGGGTTTTGTGGGTATTTGTTGATCCTGTTTGTTTGTTTGTTTGTTTGTTTGTTTGTTTGTTTGTTTGTTTGTTTGTTTGTTTGTTTGTTTGTTTGTTTGTTTGTTTGTTTGTTTGTTTGTTTGTTTGTTTGTTTGTTTGTTTGTTTGTTTGTTTGTTTGTTTGTTTGTTTGTTTGTTTGTTTGTTTGTTTGTTTGTTTGTTTGTTTGTTTGTTTGTTTGTTTGTTTGTTTGTTTGTTTGTTTGTTTGTTTGTTTGTTTGTTTGTTTGTTTGTTTGTTTGTTTGTTTGTTTGTTTGTTTGTTTGTTTGTTTGTTTGTTTGTTTGTTTGTTTGTTTGTTTGTTTGTTTGTTTGTTTGTTTGTTTGTTTGTTTGTTTGTTTGTTTGTTTGTTTGTTTGTTTGTTTGTTTGTTTGTTTGTTTGTTTGTTTGTTTGTTTGTTTGTTTGTTTGTTTGTTTGTTTGTTTGTTTGTTTGTTTGTTTGTTTGTTTGTTTGTTTGTTTGTTTGTTTGTTTGTTTGTTTGTTTGTTTGTTTGTTTGTTTGTTTGTTTGTTTGTTTGTTTGTTTGTTTGTTTGTTTGTTTGTTTGTTTGTTTGTTTGTTTGTTTGTTTGTTTGTTTGTTTGTTTGTTTGTTTGTTTGTTTGTTTGTTTGTTTGTTTGTTTGTTTGTTTGTTTGTTTGTTTGTTTGTTTGTTTGTTTGTTTGTTTGTTTGTTTGTTTGTTTGTTTGTTTGTTTGTTTGTTTGTTTGTTTGTTTCTTTCCTTCTTTGTGTTTTTTTCTTTTTTATTTTTCATTTTGTCTCCTGTGTTTCTCATATTTTTTTTTTGTGTTGTGGTTGGTGGTGTGTATTTTGTTTTTTTTTGGTTTTTTTTTTTTTGTTTGGTGGTTTCTTGTGTGTGGTATTTTTTTTTTCTTGCTGTGTTTGCCGTGCCTGCTGATGCTTTTTCGTTGTATTATGCCTGTTATGTTTTTGTTTGTTGTATTGTTTGTTCGGGTGTTTCGTTGTGTGTATTTTCCTTTGTGTTGTATTTTTTGTTTTTGGTGTTTTGGTTTTTTTTGTTTGTTGTGTGTTTGGTATTCTGTGGTGGTTGTGATATTTTTATTTATTTTTTTTTTTGATGTGTTTTGTGTTGTGTGTTGGTTTTTTTCATCGTGATTGTGTCTTTGGTGCTTGTGTGGTTTGTGTTCCTGTTTGTTTGTTTGTTTGTTTGTTTGTTTGTTTGTTTGTTTGTTTGTTTGTTTGTTTGTTTGTTTGTTTGTTTGTTTGTTTGTTTGTTTGTTTGTTTGTTTGTTTGTTTGTTTGTTTGTTTGTTTGTTTGTTTGTTTGTTTGTTTGTTTGTTTGTTTGTTTGTTTGTTTGTTTGTTTGTTTGTTTGTTTGTTTGTTTGTTTGTTTGTTTGTTTGTTTGTTTGTTTGTTTGTTTGTTTGTTTGTTTGTTTGTTTGTTTGTTTGTTTGTTTGTTTGTTTGTTTGTTTGTTTGTTTGTTTGTTTGTTTGTTTGTTTGTTTGTTTGTTTGTTTGTTTGTTTGTTTGTTTGTTTGTTTGTTTGTTTGTTTGTTTGTTTGTTTGTTTGTTTGTTTGTTTGTTTGTTTGTTTGTTTGTTTGTTTGTTTGTTTGTTTGTTTGTTTGTTTGTTTGTTTGTTGTTTGTTTGTTTGTTTGTTTGTTTGTTTGTTTGTTTGTTTGTTTGTTTGTTTGTTTGTTTGTTTGTTTGTTTGTTTGTTTGTTTGTTTGTTTGTTTGTTTGTTTGTTTGTTTGTTTGTTTGTTTGTTTGTTTGTTTGTTTGTTTGTTTGTTTGTTTGTTTGTTTGTTTGTTTGTTTGTTTGTTTGTTTGTTTGTTTGTTTGTTTGTTTGTTTGTTTGTTTGTTTGTTTGTTTGTTTGTTTGTTTGTTTGTTTGTTTGTTTGTTTGTTTGTTTGTTTGTTTGTTTGTTTGTTTGTTTGTTTGTTTGTTTGTTTGTTTGTTTGTTTGTTTGTTCGTTTGTTTGTTTGTTTGTTTGTTTGTTTGTTCGTTGGTTCGTTGGTTCGTTGGTTCGTTGGTTCGTTGGTTCGTTGGTTCGTTGGTTCGTTGGTTCGTTGGTTCGTTGGTTCGTTGGTTCGTTGGTTCGTTGGTTCGTTGGTTTGTTTGTTGGTTCGTTGGTTCGTTGGTTCGTTGGTTCGTTGGTTCGTTGGTTCGTTGGTTCGTTGGTTCGTTGGTTCGTTGGTTCGTTGGTTCGTTGGTTCGTTGGTTCGTTGGTTCGTTGGTTCGTTGGTTCGTTGGTTCGTTGGTTCGTTGGTTCGTTGGTTCGTTGGTTCGTTGGTTCGTTGGTTCGTTGGTTCGTTGGTTCGTTGGTTCGTTGGTTCGTTGGTTCGTTGGTTCGTTGGTTCGTTGGTTCGTTGGTTCGTTGGTTCGTTGGTTCGTTGGTTCGTTGGTTCGTTGGTTCGTTGGTTCGTTGGTTCGTTGGTTCGTTGGTTCGTTGGTTCGTTGGTTCGTTGGTTCGTTGGTTCGTTGGTTCGTTGGTTCGTTGGTTCGTTGGTTCGTTGGTTCGTTGGTTCGTTGGTTCGTTGGTTCGTTGGTTCGTTGGTTCGTTGGTTCGTTGGTTCGTTGGTTCGTTGGTTCGTTGGTTCGTTGGTTCGTTGGTTCGTTGGTTCGTTGGTTCGTTGGTTCGTTGGTTCGTTGGTTCGTTGGTTCGTTGGTTCGTTGGTTCGTTGGTTCGTTGGTTCGTTGGTTCGTTGGTTCGTTGGTTCGTTGGTTCGTTGGTTCGTTGGTTCGTTGGTTCGTTGGTTCGTTGGTTCGTTGGTTCGTTGGTTCGTTGGTTCGTTGGTTCGTTGGTTCGTTGGTTCGTTGGTTCGTTGGTTCGTTGGTTCGTTGGTTCGTTGGTTCGTTGGTTCGTTGGTTCGTTGGTTCGTTGGTTCGTTGGTTCGTTGGTTCGTTGGTTCGTTGGTTCGTTGGTTCGTTGGTTCGTTGCTTCGTTGCTTCGTTGCTTCGTTGCTTCGTTGCTTCGTTGCTTCGTTGCTTCGTTGCTTCGTTGCTTCGTTGCTTCGTTGCTTCGTTGGTTCGTTGGTTCGTTGGTTCGTTGGTTCGTTGGTTCGTTGGTTCGTTGGTTCGTTGGTTCGTTGGTTCGTTGGTTCGTTGGTTCGTTGGTTCGTTGGTTCGTTGGTTCGTTGGTTCGTTGGTTCGTTGGTTCGTTGGTTCGTTGGTTCGTTGGTTCGTTGGTTCGTTGGTTCGTTGGTTCGTTGGTTCGTTGGTTCGTTGGTTCGTTGGTTCGTTGGTTCGTTGGTTCGTTGGTTCGTTGGTTCGTTGGTTCGTTGGTTCGTTGGTTCGTTGGTTCGTTGGTTCGTTGGTTCGTTGGTTCGTTGGTTCGTTGGTTCGTTGGTTCGTTGGTTCGTTGGTTCGTTGGTTCGTTGGTTCGTTGGTTCGTTGGTTCGTTGGTTCGTTGGTTCGTTGGTTCGTTGGTTCGTTGGTTCGTTGGTTCGTTGGTTCGTTGGTTCGTTGGTTCGTTGGTTCGTTGGTTCGTTGGTTCGTTGGTTCGTTGGTTCGTTGGTTCGTTGGTTCGTTGGTTCGTTGGTTCGTTGGTTCGTTGGTTCTGTTGGTTCGTTGGTTCGTTGGTTCGTTGGTTCGTTGGTTCGTTGGTTCGTTGGTTCGTTGGTTCGTTGGTTCGTTGGTTCGTTGGTTCGTTGGTTGTCTGTCTGTCTGTCTGTCTGTCTGTCTGTCTGTCTGTCTGTCTGTCTGTCTGTCTGTCTGTCTGTCTGTCTGTCTGTCTGTCTGTCTGTCTGTCTGTCTGTCTGTCTGTCTGTCTGTCTGTCTGTCTGTCTGTCTGTCTGTCTGTAGGTTTGTTTGTTTGTTTCTCTGTCTGTCGCCAGGATATCTTAAAAACTATTGCACCGGTTTTCATTAAAGTTTGTAGAAGGGACCAACGACCAGTCCATTAAATTTTGGTTGAATTTAGTCAAAATTTGGATGCGAAATTAATAAAAATCTGACAGCAAGATTCTCCTTGTACAAGAAATGCTTGATTGCGCTCATTATCCTTATTTTATGCAAACATTCTGGCATAATTTTGGTACGAGTGCAATCAAGCATTTTATTCATACACGCATGTGTGATGTTTGGTCTCGTGAGCTAGCCTGGTCAGCGGAATGGCTCGTTTTACCGGCGTTTTCAGTTTCTTCAGTTTCAGAGGTATTTATGTTTCTGAAACATGTAAATTAGGTGCCTCGTGACATCATTTACTCACACAGGCAAAAATAAGATTAACAAAATGAGTAACATATCTGAAACTATAAAACAGAACTAATTGAAACTTTTCACAAGAATAGTTATAGCGAAAATACACTCCAGCGCTCACATTGTTGTTTGTGTGGATACCGTTTGCAAACACAGGCGCCTTCCATTTGTAAATTGTTTTTTTATTTTTTTCTCCATAAAACAACTTTTACTGCAATAAACAAGGGAGCACGCCAGACTGACCTGTATTTCTTCTTCTTTGTTCGGCGTTCCTTCATTTATATTCAGCCATTTTGAATAATGCGGTATATATCATTAGCGTATCGCAGGCGCAGGTTATGGGCCGAAGGAAACCCGAACGCGTTCCAAAAATTAAATAACGGTCGGAAGAAGATAAATAGAAGGGGAGTGAAATGCCAGAGATTTTGTAAGATGACGCTGGTTGACCGTTGCTAGGAATATTTCCGTTGCTAGGAACATTTCTAATTATGGTCGATATACATGTATGATGTCACTATCCATCCAAAATGAAATAGTGAAATAAAAGCAGCCTGCTGCGAGGGCAGTGTTGAAATACAAGTCGAAATATAGCAAGGTTGATGTACTGCCGAAACATGAAACGTAATGGCTAACATTTTGACTTTATATTAAAGGGCCTTGGCTGCAATCGCTGGAAACATGAGACATCTACGTTCTATGTTTCGGCAGTACATAAACAAACTAATACTATCAGTGGATCGAAGGCGGATTTCAGTTGATATGTGAGTAAATTAAATAATATTACAATTTTACGACGTGTTTGGACGATATAATTTAAATACAGCATTCGAACAGTATTTTCTTTCTCTGACTCTGTCTTTGCAAGTGGTTCGCTGTTGGCTAGCGATTATGTTTTAATAGTGTTTACTAGACAGGAATTGAGGAATATCAGAACTGGGACGGCTGGGTCATGGGTTGTAACTTCTGGCAACTTATAAACGTTTGTTAACTTAAGTTACCTCGCGCGAACAACCTAATTGATTGTTGACAGATCAAGGGCCACGAGCATAGCTAGATTTCAAAACCCAAATAACGCATCGCCATTGGTCAATACTCCTTCACGTGACGGTTGTTGCACTCCCCTCCTTTTTTCTTCCCTCCTTTCTCCGCCCTCGTAAACGTCTTCGTAAACCCGCGCCTGCGATACGCTAATGATATATACCGCATTATTCAAAATGGCTGAATATAAATGAGGAACTCGGAAGAAAGGTCAGTCTGGCGTGCTCCCTTGCAATAAATTGACATGAATATTTATAGACACACAGATATTGTATTTCGAATGTTTCAATATCATATTCCTTTAAAAAGAAACATAAAATTAATGTTTTAATTTTTAAGTAAAAAGGTTCGTGTTTCTAAATGGATTCCGTAGCAACAACATGATGCGCACAGTGGAGTGTACTTTTATGATAACTATATTTGTGCAAAGTTTGAATTATTTCCTCCTGCTATTTGCGTAGATATTAGTCATTTTGTTAATCTCATTTTGTCTGTGTGATCGTAGTGCCATTTTAAATATCTCTAATAACCCGCCTGCGGAGGTATTTCCAGTCTCTGAGTGCCCTCTAGTTTGAATTAATTTCTTCTCTCGACCTCTCTAAGTAATTTGTTTTGTTTCGCATTTTGCCGGATTCTTCTGGTTACCCACAAGTGTTATCTCATTGCGCTCAGTCACTCACCGCTTTGATTTTAACATTTCTTTAAATATACTGAAACATACCCGGACTCCAAGTGTTTGACAGCTTCATCAAAACTGTTTGCGCTATATCGGCGCATATGTTGCCAAATTTGTCGATAGAATGGATCATCTGAACTTCTAAAGTACTCTTCGTTGGCGTATCCCTTTACTGTCCCTATCGCAAAAGGTGTTGCAAGATTCTGGAGCTATTTGCGGAAAATGAAAAAAATATATATATAACAAAGGAACATGGAAACATTATAATGCGAGCTTGTGGTAATGAATGGGCATGTGCATCGACGAGGCCGAATACTCTCGAATGCATGACAGGAATTAGAAAAAACTTTTATAAGTTTTTATAAATTTTGCCGGATTACCTTTGGATCTTTGATACCAGCTTTGCTTAAAGGTAGCATTTCTTCTTTCATTACAAGAAAAGCTGTAAGATTTGCCGTATAGCTAGTAAGCGTAATAAGCATACAAAAAGCAAATAATACAGTCAGACATCGCGTTGCAACGCTCTTTGGACGCATATTGATTCCGGACGCCGGGACAACCAAGCTCCACGTGTACAGAGCGGATTCTACTAGTGAAAATATGTGTCGCACTTGCATATGTTGTCCTCGTTTGCGTAGACCGTATGGACTATATCTCTCCATCAACCATATAGACAAAAAAACTGCATTGACAAGGATAAGAAGGCCAACCCACAATCTTACGGTAAAAGGATACAAAACGCCAGTTAAATTACTTTGATTGCGATAATCAACTTTAACCAGAAGACCCATGCCTACGTCAAGGATACGGCTTGAGAAGTCCACCACTGTTAAACGTGTTGGGTTGATGACCAAATCTGCAATTGCCATATCTGCTTCTCCACGGAGTATTTCTCCGATCATTCCTGACCACTGACCTGTCGTGTGATTAAGCTCACCATACTGTCCATCTTTGACCAAGTGTATATCCACAGAAAGTCCAATATTCTGTATCAACATTTTTAAAATATCAATACAATATCCAAAACAGCAGTAGTCTTTACCATCTCTTCCGCGACACTTCAAGCTTTTTACGCACTGGTTTTCCTGTGTTTTTTTATCTAACATAACATAAGGTTTAACTTCGTCAGTTACTACAACTTTAACAATATACTTTTCATTAATAGGATTGATTGGAGGCCAGCCTGTGTAGAACATAGTAAGTGAACCTTTCGAATGACGACCTATAACTGTCGAGTTAGTATCAGCAAGGCTTTCACCTGCTCTTCTGTAGATAACGTTGTATTCTAAATTGGCCCGAAAACCATTTTTGTCAAATTGGAGTCCCATGCGGCCATCTATTTTCGAATTTTCCATTGCCCTAAAATGAAATGAATATTGGCATCAACAATGCAAGGAAAATCTAGTTCAAATACCGGGCTGCATGAACCAGGTGCTTATTCGTTCAATTTAGTGATCATGAAATTGGCATGCAACTCAATAACTCATGCATTCTAAGATAGTAATTGGCCTTCAGACCTACATATACACACGTAAAAATCTCACAGGCTATAACAAGGTTGTTGGCTCAACAACCCATGAACAGCACTGTTAACAGGCTAGAACATGATTGGTGAAATAACAGCATTGTTCATGCATGTTTCAACATGTTGTTACAGCTTGGAGAATCGACAAGGCTTGTTCATGCATGTCGCAACAAGCAAAACCTAGCTTGATAAAACAACCAAGTTCATGGTTGTTGTATCATGACTGTTCAATCCTGTTGATTCATCATGCCCGAACAACATGTTGTATCATGCATGAACAACACTGTTGATTCATCATGATAGTTTTATGTTGTTCAAACAGGCATGAACAGCGTTGTTCGTTCGACAACATTGTTCATGCCTGTTACGAATGTTCGTGTTTTTAGCGGGGAACACGCGAGGGTTCCCGACACTTTCACGCAACGAACTTACAGTCCTGGCACCGGTGGGAAAACAAACAACATTTTACTTGCTGAATTATCGAAAACCCATGTCTTCTTAACATAAAAAACGTTGGATGTTTATTTCAAACTTTGACAGTTTTCTGCGAATGTTTTTGTGGCGGAAATTACGTGCAACAAGTGTGTGAGTTTTGTACAGCATGCCCAGAGACTCACTGCAGAGTGTCTTGATGAAATGGAAACGAAAAAATCATCACTCACTAACTTATATATCCTCGTTGGGCCAGGACTTTGGAGATATAACAGAAAGTTTGTTCCAGCAGTATGTACGGTACAAGTTTGAAAGCTTGTGAAGCTCGTTTCTTTTCCAAAATGCGACAAAACACTGGTGTTGAAACAAGGCAAAATTGGACAATTGGACAAAAGCTATGGCGTCAGCAGCAACAAAGTATTTTCCCTTTTCCCTAAGGTAAGTTTTAAAATCTAGTAAACTAGTCAAAGGAATGATAGTACAATAAGATTAAGTTAGAAATGAAATTTCTGGACGTAAATAATTCTGTTGTTTTCTAATATTGTCGGATTTGTCGGACATATAGTAATAGTATTGCAACAAAACTATTTATAATCGAGACAGAGATTCCAGGCAGAAAACGTAATTTAGTTAGAAATATCAAAGCGCAGACAATTACTTTGAAAAAGCCCATAACATTGAAGAAAACCTTATGTACATAAAGTCTTTGTAATTGTAATAATTTAATCACTCTGCGAAGATGTTGCAGTTCAATAAATATTTTCATTTTTACCATTTCTCTAATTGTCTGGGCTTTGATATTTGTTACACTTGAGGGGTGCATGAGATGGGGGAGGGCGTAGTATTAAATGTCAAAGAAACATTTGCCGATATTTTATTATACAATCATGTCTTTTTTATTTTTAAATGCATATTAAGCCACAATCCAGAAAATGTAATGCACCTATCAATGTTAGTCCCAAAGGGGGGGGGGAGGGGTTAGGCAAGGGGTAGGGAATTGATCAATATGTCCATCCCCAGAGTCGAGACTGACAGTGAATGTCTCTTCAGAGGTAGGGATTTTTGGTTGTAGCAGAGGAGAAACATGAGGGATAGGGAGTGGAATACGACAATTTTTAATGATAAATTGTCAAATCCCCACCCTTTGCCCAACCCCCATCCCTCGGGGCTAACATTGACAGGTGCATAATAACACTACAAAAATATTTATTGGGTCATTCCAGAAAAGATCCATACGTCCCCCACAGAGGAAATTTGTACCATCCGGGGAGGGAGGGGGGTAAATCTACTTCTGATAATAGTAAAATGTACTAGGATGTCCGAAGGGGGGAGGGGGTCAACTTCACATTGCCTCCGTGGGGGAGGTGTGGATGTTTTCTGGAATGACCCATTCTGCAAGTATCAAGACTAACATTTCATTATATTTTTACAATTATGGTACTAAACAATATTCGTGAAACTCTAATATTAAAATAATTTATTTTAAGTTGTTTTTCTTACATTGTATATGATTATTTATATTATTATTTATCTAACTGTATACTAGCCATAACTACATGCAATACCTAGCCAGAACATTGCACACTCGACAGATATAACTTTTCCATACCAATAAACTACCATTATATATACAAAAACTGGTATAGAGGTGAGCCAAATTTAAAATATATTTAAAATAGTATATATGAAATATTCTACTTCACATTTCTTGTTATTTTATATCATTTAATAACAGGACAATGTATGCCACATGCATCCATGTTTAAAATGACTGTGTCTTCTAAATTTTTTGTAAATATATTCAAGATCAAACTTTAGTACAGTGGTTTTATTAGAGGAAACTGAAGGTAAACTTTCAGTTAATCAGAGGAGGAAAAGTTTACAAAATGTTTTACCTGTTTTTTGGGGGTTTTTCATAGTATACAAATGCAGTGGTGAACATGAACAATAAAGAAGAGTAAAGATCTACTATGTGAGTTGTGGGCAAGAAACCAGGGCCTGGATTGAATAAATAAGACAGCTGAAAAGTCATTTTTATTATATTGTTTTATTTTTATTATATTGTTGTTGTTTTTTCATTATGTAGCATCACTGCATCAGGCCTGGCAATGGGAAATAATTATGAATTTATGATGACATCTAACAGGTGTGTATTTATAGCTCAGCATTTGTAAGGTTTAGAAATTAAGGTCCTTTTCTTCTTTGTGTAGCTTGGCCTGGTACTGTAAGGAGAGATAAAACCTAACAGGTGTGTATTAGGTTAGCATTTTTAAGATTTAGAAATTCATGTCTTTTTTATTTCTCTTTCTCCAGGCAAGGAGAAAATACAGGTGTACATTTGCTAGCATTTTTGAGATTTAGAAACTAATAGTAATATGCCTTTCTTTCTTTTTTTCTTTATTTTATGGTGTATCCAGCTAGACAAAAAATTATACATTATTATACAGTATTACAGTAAATGCCAAATGTTAAGGGTACTTATACTGTGATAGGTTGTATTGTATCTAGTTTAATTCTCAAAATACATATTTGTCTTCTCTAATTTATATAGTGTGGCCATGCAGAAGGAATTTAAGAAATATGGGCTGCCAAATGTGAATTGCAAGATTAACTCAGCAATGTTGTATTTAATATTTATACATTATATAGTGTGGTAAATATTGACAAAAAGTATTCGAAAACTAATAAGATATTTTTCTTCTTTCCTAGTTTTGGCTACATAATTTATACTTTGCATCTTCTCAAGCCTGGATTTGTAAGTAAAGATTATATGCATGACCATTTTTCTTTTCTTTTTGCAGTATTATATGTGGCTAAATTAGAAAAACGAAGTGTACAAAAATTGTTGGATTGTACGCTGTACGCATTCATCGAAAAATAAGAAGACTTATAGTAGTGAAATGCTCTTTATTTTTGTAAATCTTAGTTGATAGGTGTGAAAAAAAATAAAAACAGTTACCTGATGTTTCTGTCGCGTAGTTTTTTTAGTCGTAGTTACTTCTGTCCAAGTTTTTTCTCAGTTTTTTCGGCAGCAAACGGGGCACACCCGGGGAATTTTTGTACCGGCATTTTGTTTATCCACGCGTGGAATACACGGGAAAAACGCGGAAAAACGCGAAAATTTCTCGATTTAAACAGACAAAAACAGCATTGATATCATGCCCGAACAACCATGTCGGAACAACCATGTTCTAGCGTGTTACTTCATCACGCTAAAACAACGCTGTTATCATGCATGAAACTTGCTGTTTCAACAACCTTGTTCAGGTCTGTTCCTTTGACAAGCCATGAACAGATTGTTCCAACATGCACGAACAAGCCTGTCAACAACCATGTTCAAGCTGGCCAGCTCAACCATGTTCAAGCCTGTCGACATCAATCATGTTCAAGCCTGTCAACAGGCAAAAACAAGCTGTGCGTTTTTACGCGTGTACGTAATACTGATGAACATGTTTTTTAATCGGGTAAAACCAATCCTTGAATTTGATTGGTTATTAAAAAATAATAAAGATGACAGAAATAAAATATATATCAAAACAACGAAAGTGGTATAAAAGAAATATTTTCATTTAGAGAAGGTCGAGATTTTGAAGCGAGTAAGCTCCCGCGAAGAAGGAGTTCAAGATTAGAATTCGAACGTGAGGAAGATAGTATATATGGTAAAATACTAAAGTCACTTGGTGAGATGTTGTGTTTAGTGCGGTGGACATGCATGTGAGAGAATTCCTGAGAACGACGAAACGGTCCGTTTTTTCCCGTCAAAGGCGAAACCCCCATGTGTTCAGAGATTCGCGTGTGAAGATGTCCGCAAGTTTGGCCCATATACATGCAACGCTCCGCAGCATTGACACGTGTACTGATAAACAACACGCGATCTCATCAACATGGGGGATTCGGTCCTTGTAAGAAAAGAAACTCGACAGACGTCTACTGGATTTGAAAATAAAACGAAAAGAAACATCTGGGAAGGCAGAAGAACATAATTTCATAATTTGTGTTCGGAGCTGTAGTGAGTGTAATCCAGTAAACGGAAGTGAAAAGCAGAGAATAGTTTTATGAAGGGGGTTGACGTCTCGAGAAGAGGTGGGAGAAAACCGTTTATCAAGAAAAGCACGAATACAACGGTCAAGAAAAGCGTTAGATAGCCATTGTTAAGAAAGAGTTTCTTAAGGCCCCGTTTACACGATGCCGGTACAATTTGAAAACGGAACAAAATCATGCCGTTTAGACCTTGCGTTTACACGATACCGGCACAAAAATAACATGAAATGTTATATGCTGTATTTGCATACCAGCATGATTTTGTTTCGTTTTCAAATTGTACGGGATCGTGTAAACGGGGTCGACGTTTAGCTAGTTTCGAATGAAACAAATGGTATGAAGAGCAAATTTTGAAATAACGATCAAGACAGAAGCCTGTATAAAACAAACCACGTTTGAAAGACATGGGAATGAAGCTATCAAAATTAGTAAATAAACCAGTGAAAGTGGGTTTACGATAAATTGACGTAGAAAAGTTGTCAGAGCGATCAATTGAGAAATCTAAGAAAGGAAGAGTGGAGTTGTTTTCTAACTCACTGGTAAAGGTAATATTAGGGTGTTGAGAATTAAAGTACTCTTGTAAAGGACGAACATGATCACGAGAACGAAAAATAACAAAACAATCATCAATAATTAAATTCAAGTGGGCAATAAAATTAGCTAACCAATGACGTTCATGGTAAGATAAGAAGGTGTTGGCAAATAGAGGACCAAATAAAGAGGACCAATTGGCGAGCCCATAGCTACACCACCCACTTGTTCATAAAGACGGTTATTAAATAGGAAATGACAATTCTTAACAGAAAAATTTAAAAGGTTGCGGAGCTGTGATACCGAAAAACCTTCAAAAAGAGTTGAATTTTGAAAAGCCTTATTAATCATAATATCAATGGTTTCATCAAGCAGGACATTAGTCAGAACAAGGAATTAACATCAAAACTAGCCATAAAAACGTTTTCAGAATCAAGATTCAGAGAACGTATGTCTTCAAGAAAAGAAAAAGTGTCTGAAATCATAAAGGGACTAATGAAAAGAGAATTAAGAATGGTGACAAGAAATTTTGAAAGTTTGTATAAGAGTGAGTGTTAATTGCAGAAAGAATAGGTCTAAAAGGAAGACTGGTCTTGTGCACCTTAGGTAAACCGTACAAAATACCTGGTCTAGAGCCGTGATGATTACCAGATCCACAAGAATTTAAAAGACGACCCGAACATTTTCATTATGAAGCCAGATAAGGGGCGGGCAACGGCATTGTTTTAGTTCACAAGACGGATTATGATCGTAAAATGCTTAACATTCTGTCCGACTCATCAAAATTTAAGGACAATCGTGAAATCAGCTCGTTCCTCCGTAGTTTGAAGAACGATAATGTCATATCTAATGATGTATACGAACAATTATGTCCTACTGCTCTAGACCAGGTATTTTGTACGGTTTACCTAAGGTGCACAAGACCAATGCAGTCTTCCTTTTAGACCTATTCTTTCTGCAATTATCACTCACTCTTACAAACTTTCAAAATTTCTTGTCACCACTCTTAATTCTCTTTATTAGTCCCTTTATGATTTCAGACACTTTTTCTTTTCTTGAAGACCTATACGTTCTCTTAATCAAGCTGAAAACGTTTTTATGGCTAGTTTTGATGTTAATTCCTGGTTCACTGATGTCCCGCTTGATGAAACTATTGATATTATGATTAAATAAATTCCACTCTTTTTGAAGGTTTTTCGGTATCACAGCTCCGCAACCTTTTAAATTTTTCAGTTAATGAATTGTCATTTCAGTCCTATTTAATAACCGTCTTTATGAACAAGTGGATGGTGTAGCTATGGCTCGTCACTTAGTCCTCTATTTGCCAACACCTCAGTTTCTTATCTTACCATGATGAACGTCATTGGTTAGCTAATTTCCCACTTGAATTTATACCACATTTCTTTCGTCGTTATGTTGATGATTGTTTTGTTATTTTTCGTTCTCGTGATCATGTTCGTCCTTCTCAAGATTACCTTAATTCTCAACACCCTAATATTACCTTTACCAGAAAATAACTCCACTCTTCCTTTCTTTCATAGGTATCTCAATTGATCACTCTGACAACTTTTCTACGTCAGTTTATCGTAAACCCACTTTCACTGGTTTATTTACTAATTTTGATAGCTTCATTCCCTGTCTTTCAAACGTGGTTTGTTTTACTCTTCTTGATCGTTGTTTCAAAATTTGCTCTTCATACCATTTGTTCCAATCGGAACTAGCTAAACTTAAGAAACTCTTTCTTAACAATGGCTATCTTAATGCTTTTCTTGACCGTTGTATTCGTGCTTTTCTTGACAAACGGTTGTCTCCCACCTCTTCTCGAGACGTTAACCCCCTTCATAAAACTATTCTCTACTTTTCACTTCCGTTTACTGGATTACACTCACTAGGCCCACAGCTCCGAACACAACTTATGAAATTATGTTCTTCTGCCTTCCCAGATGTTTCTTTACGTTTTATTTTCAAATCCGGTAGACGTCTGTCGAGTTTCTTTTCCGTTACAAGGACCGAATCCCCCCATGTTGATGAGATCGCATGTTGCATCGCCTAAAATTTGCGACATTGAGCCTGCGGTATGCCAGCGGTGTAGCCCAACACGAAAACATTTTAAGCAAATAAAAATAATATACTTTAGATAGGGAGCGTCAAAATAATACCAAAAATATTTTAAACAACGTAATTTATCAATTTTGTCTCGATGGCTTTTAATTCTAGTCCAGTTTCTGCTTACAATGTTGTAAAAATAGTCTGTGAAAGTGATCGCTAACTTGTTCCTTTCGAAATGCCTGCTACGACAACTTTGCCTCTTATTACAGACTATTAAATATACTCAAAATGTGTCAAAACGCGATATTTGACGGCCGATTACAAAAAGCGTACAATTAATTTTGATTTTGTTTCTACGGAGTCTTAGAGATAGAGCTTACCTTCACCCGTTTTTGTTTATTTCTTGTCCGAGCTATACAGGAAAGTTGTTCCAAAATCCAATTCAAAATACGTAAATTGAACACTTTCCGTGAGGCAATGTCGTTATGCGATCCAACGCACGCTTTGGAAAATTGTAGAAAACAAATGCTCATTTCTCAAGCTCAAACGACCATAAATATTTCACATTTGATATCAAAATAATCGCAAAAATATAAGCTTTTTGAATCTGGTGTTGTTGAAGTCAGCGGATTATTTTGCTTTCAAATGGGAAGTACTTTATGCAGCCCAGTCATGTACTTTCGCGGAAAACCCTTACCTTTCCTTTCCTCCGCCTCTCAATTATCCGCTCTGCCTCGTAAAATTTAGTTCTTTTTCTCCTCGTGTGAGTCGTGTCGTACAAAACAACGGAGGAAATTGAATGCAATTGCTGATAATCAACTGGAGCACTTCGCTTCGCAGCCATTTTGGTTATTGCGCAAGCTGAATTTAAGCAGGTTGCCGCTGCTTGCTTTGCGGGCTCAAATGTCGCAAATTTCTGGCGATGTTTATCAGTACACGTGTCAATGTTGCGGAGCGTTGTATATCGGCCAAACTCGCCGACATCTTCACACGCGAATCTCAGAACACATGGGGGTTTCGTCGTTGACGGGAAAGAAACGGACCGTTTCGTTTTTCTCAGGAATTCTCTCACATGTCCACCGCACTAAACACAACATCTCACCAAGTCATGACTTCACCATACTATCTTCCTCATGTTCTAACTCTAATCTTGAACACCTTCTTCGCGAGAGCTTATACTCATTTCAAAATCTCGACCTTCTCTAAATGAAAATATTCCCTCTATATATACCACCTTCGTTGTTTTTATATATATATATATATTATTTCTGTCATCTTTATTATTTTTTCTTTGCCTTTTATGTTATTTCACACCTCATCTTATTATGTTCATCTTTCATCACATTCTTTACACATTTCTGTTTTGTACTTGTCACCTTTAATCTCTTTTTGACCCTTTATAGTTTAAATTTTTAAATTGTTTTAATCTCCTTTTTACCGGTTTTTTCTTGTAATATGAGACTAATATATATTAATGGATATATTCAATGTAATCTTTAAGTCATTCTGAAGATGTTATTGGTTAAGTAACGGAACGTCAATAAATATATTTTGTTTTTAAATGGTTTCCTTTCGTTATGGTATTGCATTTTAAAATTTTGAGCTGGGCTCGTATATTCATTTTGCGATTGGTATATATATATATATATATATATATATATATATATTTCCATGTTCTAACAAGCACCAAAGCTATGATAAACTTCAAATATACGACAAATTTCTTAATTGTAGACATGTTTCGGCAAAACTTATGCCATCTTCAAAAACTCATTAATAATTCATGAGGAAAACACAAAAGAATATCATGACCGTATCGTATCTTTATATGTGATAAAGATTTCTCCTGATTTACATAAACTTTAGCTTTCATTTTCTCGGCTTAGACAAGGTTATTTTTCAAACTAACTCCGCCAATCAACTTACCAAGTGGTTCGTTTTTGAAGCCGTATAATAAACTCGCAGTTCGTGTTTTATCAGATATAAAAACACTCGGCTTCGCCTCGTGTCTTTATATCTGATAAAACACTCCTGCTCGTTTATTATACAGTACTTCAGTACAGATAAACGGTTAACTAATTTACAAATGGATACAAGTGTCTTTATATATACAGTGAATAAAGGATTATAAAATTCAAATTCAAACTTAAATTACAACGGGCAAAATTGCTGAAATACCTAAAAGTTCAGCTGGTTATATATATATATATATATACTAATTAAAGAGTAGAACTCATGCAATGGAATTTACAATAATAAGATGAACTATAAGTGTAAGTGTATCCATTTGTAAATTAGTTAACCGTTTATCTGTACTGAAGATGGCATAAGTTTTGCCGAAACATGTCTACAATTAAAAATTTGTCGTAGCCTATATTTGAAGTTTATCATATATATATATATATATATATATATATATATCCATCTTCACAATCTTTTTCAAAAAAATTAGGATCAACCAGTTTTCTTGTCAGAACATTGTTGCTCAAAAATTTAATTAAATAAGAATGGAGCCATACAGTGTAAAGTACTAAAAGAGAATTCCGGGTTACTTGAGAAGGTTAAAAACATGTTTACAACGTCTCAGTATACCGAATTAAGTCAAACTACTACTCATATATTACTGCAACTTACCGGTACATATTCTTGCTGAAATTACTCCGCAGACGACCATGGCAACTATTGTTGGACAAACGATGAAAATTATTCTCACTTACTGAGCTTGTGCTATTTAGAGCTTTTCTGAATAACTCTAATGAGTCTTGCAAGAAATGTTTGAAGGTTGGGGGTGTATCACCGCAATTTGACAGAGTTACTTCAAGGACTGCACTTGGCAGTACTGCACGCATATTTCTTTCCGGTGGTTGTATTTCCTGCTTTGTCCCAATAATGGACTTACTAACCACATTTGTAAAACCGTGTAATTTAGCTTTCCTTAAAAACAGTACAGCAAGATCATGTTCTGAAAGAATAACCACAGCGCTGACTTGCATGTTGTTCATTATATTAAGTAGTTCAAGATGATCCTGGTCGTACTTTATCGTGAAATTAACGAGAAGTTGTAACTGCAAATTTTCCGTATTTTTCAACATGGTCATAAGCTCTGATGTTAATTTGAGGTTCACGTCATCATTGTCTGAGAGGATGGCCACGCTCTTCGTCCATTTGTAGTACTGCAAAATGTGACTAATAACTAAGAGTTGTAGAGAAGGATGTGGCTCAAAATGAAGGATGGTGTTTTTTTCCTAATAATACACAGGAAAGATAGATTTTAGAATGCATATATACGTCTACTGGTATTATATTAAAATTTTATTAAATTGGAAAACTAACAAGACACCTGGGTCAAGTGTACACTCAGGCTACTGGAAAGTGCAGAGGTCGCTATAACGCATGAGAAAAGAGGTGGGAGTGAGCTGAGGAAGATCAGATTGAAGGCTGAATGTGGTGCAGCTGGACTATCCTGAATTGTCAATTTAAAGTGTCTAGAATTCAAGATTATACTAAGCACATAACACAAAAAAACAGTAGGGGTGTTGTGGTTAGGGGCTGAGAGGTGGAACTTTCTCCCAGGGGGGTTCTGGTTAGATTTAGGTTACCAGGGGTTGTCGTTAGGTTTAGGGTCAGGTTTAGAGGTTGGGATCAGGGTTGGGTTTCATTTTCTTTAATATTCAGGATTATCTGGAATTCTAGACCATTTCACAATTCAGGATAATCATGTAAACAAATACAATAGATATAAGTGATTAAGGTTAGTAGCAGTAGGGTTTAGAAGAGAGTATGTTATAGGTCGGAATGAAGAACATTTTAAACATTGATTTCAAAAAAAAAAAGTTATTGACGTCATAAACATTAATTAATAATTACAGCATTAATGTAGTGATTAGAAAGTTGAGTTTTAAACTGATTAACTGAGGTGAATTAAGTACGTCTAGTTCTGAACTGTTTCCAGTGATTCTGACTGAATTATTGAGTTGCACAAAACTATTAATAGGAATATTATAGTGACCTGCATAACATTAAAATAGATCAGATCTTTCAGACATGCCAGTATGATAATGGTATATTAGTAGATTAACTGTTTTCAGATGATCAATTGACAGATTGTATGATAAATCATCCAGCCAGTTCAAAAACTTAAAATATATTTAGTTGCCCTGCATTGCAGTCTTTCAACCATACTGATTTTAGTTATTGTCTGAGGTGCCAAACTTCACATGTGTAGGCCAGGTACAGATGCACTAGCAAATATATGCAATACGTGACTAGTAAAATATAACCGCACCCTACATCTGTGCAATATCTTCATACAACATGAATCCTGATTCCATGTTTTTGCTTTAGAGCATGTTGAGAAGGCTCTTTTACTCTGCAGCACTGGTACTGTAGGTGAATGTCAGACACGGTAATTTCTCTATAAAAATTAAAACACTTCACTTTGAACAACTCGATCGAAATGCCACTCCTGCATGAAAATCCGCCATGCATGCGGAAAAATCAGCATTTGAGCTGTATATATCCGTCAAAGATATACAGCGAGATAAAATGAGATACGTGTGATAACGGTAACCAATAAAGAACCACTAAAAGTTCTTTGTTTGTTGGATTTATTTAATTTATTCATTAAATAAAACTGTAAATGTCTTGATTTTACACGACTGTTTTGTTCCTCGTTGTACAATTAATCACGTGGTCTACGCTATAGATTTCAATTGTCACGCAATCTTTTATTTTTTTAAAGCAAATATATTTTTGGCGAATCTACCACTTTTCCCTATATTTTCCAAATGTCATTCTGGGTTAACTCAATACTTAAAATATATTAAAAACATTTTTTCCCCCATCCAAGATAAGTTTTGTGAAAACACCACGGCAAATGAAACTTTTGTCGGCAAATCTTTTTTCGGCAAGACACCATTCAAAAGCACTGTAATCACGAGATATACAGCAGAGGACCTGAGGTGTGAGGAACTATAGTTATAAATACACTTTTGACTACCTTAAAGATTATAGTTGCTACTTGATTAGTTATCCAGGGTGTCGCTTTCTTCTCGTAGACAGGGTCTCGTTCTCTTTCGTCGATAATGAAATGTAGTCGTAGATGTTTAACGCTTAGAGTGAAGGCCCTTCGCTTAGACCTTAACAATTAACATTCCATGGTTCAGCAGTAATTATATTACTATGTTAGACCGTATTTTTTGAAGAACTGATTGAAACTTAAACGAGGTCAAAACTATAGAAAGAGTAGTCAGAGTAGGCTATTCTTTTGTAGTAGGGAAGCCCCCTGCACGATCTTCGTTGACTCCCTTGAAGCCAATATAACTATAGTTCCATCTTTCCTGTAAGACAGTCGGAGTTTATGGTAGTTTGGTCGTTTTAAAATAAGACAATTTTAATTCTATGACATTGTGGGTTTATTACTTTTGAATGACCACACCAATGACCACGTTCATTTATCGGCAAAATTAATGCTCACACCCCCCATCCCCTGCTCAACCCCCTTCGCGACGGCCATGCGTGTCTTGAATATACTATTATCGGCATGCAGACTTTAAAGAATTAATTTCTTAAAAAAAATTTGCAGTAACATTCTAGGTTTTGTAACACTTAACCAAAATATAAGAAAAGGACATTTAGGCCAATAGCAGTTATTAGTCAATTGAGTTTGAACTCTTGCATAAATATATATCGAACTTTTAAACTAGTACAAATACTATTACCTTAGTTAAAAGGCTCGGACGTCCATCATAAAATCTCTTCACTACTGGAATACTTAGATGGCCGGCAAAAATGTCAATGATATTGAAACTGGTGCGAGGATTCTGACAAATAATAAACAAGGAAACGCCATGTTTTTCGATAAAATTCTGAAGTGCAATTGTAGTATTGTAGAAAGTCAACGAGTCTTTCCTCAGCTCGATGAATTTCAAATTGAACCCATAATCTTGTTTATGGGACGTTTGTCTGTTGCTGCACCAGTTAAGAACAATGATATTATGTTTTAAATCCGTTGGTAATCCACCGCAACTTCTTTGGAAATAAAGCAATATAATTTGGAGAATTAAAATGAAGAAACCAGAAGCCATAGTGCAGAATCGCTTCAATATTAATTTGTGATATCCTTTCAACTTCTGCTGCCTTTAGTAATTCACTGACCAAATCGGAATTAACTTATATATGATAAACTGAATACTGAACTCGCAGCAGGTTCTTCATGTAGACGCCTACACTAGAAAAGTAAATTAAATGTCCGTTAATTATTTACCAAGCACCTTTTTCATGCAAATTGCAACTTTATTAATTATTCTTAAAAAACACCCAGTTTTTAACTCTTTAACTTTTTTATCTATATTTAGTAAAATTAAAAGTGACATATAGGGATTTTACGTTTTATGTTATATGATGGCCTGGATAACAACAGACAATTTTGCTCGTCACTGAAAAACCCCAACACTAAGAATGAGCTAATCTAAACAACGAGTTACAATTTAAATAAAGACATTGTATTTGAGTATCTTAACATGAGTTGTACTTGCTATATGAGATAATATTACAAAGTAAAAAAGAGTCTCACAGCACTGACTAATTTTGCTCAAGATGTTGATTATACTTGTACCAAGCAAAGTTTAAACGTCCTGATATTAAGTTATTTACTAACTAAATTCTACAATTATTTCTATTTTTGAACTTATATAGCTGTGTTCTAGCTGAACTCATGCCCGGCTGAAAAGGTTGTGTACGTACGGGATAAGATTTTACTGGGCGTGCATCCATGTGATGTATCTTACAATAGACTTAAATACAAATCTTAATCTAGTTTTGCAATGGATCAAACGCACATTTTTATAAGAAAATGTCGAAAATATTTCAAAATTTCTTATACTGAGAATACATGATAATATAGAAATTTGGATACAAATTAGGAGGTATATGTTTTTTTAGAAATGTGGGTACGTACCTAAAAATCATCTGTTGCTTTTCACCTTTTAAATAGCGTGCAGCTTCTGACGATGGACCAGCCAATGCAGGTAGCAGGGGTTTTTTGTTTATGCGAACAAATGGAACAGCATGACTCAGACAAATATTCAGATTAGGGACTTGCTGCACTAGGCTTAGAGTCATATCATTATTTTTTTTGAAATAATCGACAATTTGAAATTCAAAAATGTTAGTGTCTATACAGAGAATCTGCAAGTAATATAAATGTAATATATGTGTATATATTAGCAAAGTTTAGCAAATAAATAAATAAATATTAAATGTTTCCACAAACTTATCTTCAATGTTATTTGTCATTTATCACATGTAATATATAGCAAAATCCTAGTTAAGCCAGAAACCACTAGTGTCAGTGACGATTTGAGATGAAACAAAGACTAGCCGTAAGGGTAAAATGCCAGTTCAGCAGGTAGATATCTTTCTGATCACCTGCTGTTGCTCGATCTGTATATATATATATATATATATATATATTTCTAAAACTCATTAATAATTCATGAGGAAAATTCAAAAGAAATTAATGTTTAATCAATGTCTGTTTACCCCGGTACAGAACTGATATCAGTGTCTGTAAATGTGATACAGAACTGTTTAATAAAACATCAGTTCTGTATCACATTTACAGACACTGATCATATCAGTTCTGTAGCAAGTGTACAGACACCTTGCATTCAACTATCTTGAGTGAGGTACGCTGGTAGCGTCCTCATACAAGATGAAGATGCAAACATTTGTTGCCCAACAACATTTGTTGAATAACAAATGACAATCAGTATGGCCATTTATGCCACGTCACGTAGAATAGAAAATGTGGGACTAATATTAAATTAAAGCGCATGCTCGTATCACTAATTTAATATTCGTAGCCTATTAAACCTTACCTGAAAGGTTTATCAGCTGTTAACATGATTTATTTTTGTTTAGTTACCTTAATAGGCGTTTTAGAAGTCATTTACAGAATTCGTGTCCGTTCTGTATCGGGATACAGGCACTCGGCTTCGCCTCGTGTCTGTATACCCCGATACAGAACGGTCACTCATTCTGTAAATAGTACATATATATATTTCTAAAACTCATTAATAATTCATGAGGAAAATTCAAAAGAAATTAATGTTTAATCAATGTCTGTTTACCCCGGTACAGAACTGATATCAGTGTCTGTAAATGTGATACAGAACTGTTTAATAAAACATCAGTTCTGTATCACATTTACAGACACTGATCATATCAGTTCTGTAGCAAGTGTACAGACACCTTGCATTCAACTATCTTGAGTGAGGTACGCTGGTAGCGTCCTCATACAAGATGAAGATGCAAACATTTGTTGCCCAACAACATTTGTTGAATAACAAATGACAATCAGTATGGCCATTTATGCCACGTCACGTAGAATAGAAAATGTGGGACTAATATTAAATTAAAGCGCATGCTCGTATCACTAATTTAATATTCGTAGCCTATTAAACCTTACCTGAAAGGTTTATCAGCTGTTAACATGATTTATTTTTGTTTAGTTACCTTAATAGGCGTTTTAGAAGTCATTTACAGAATTCGTGTCCGTTCTGTATCGGGATACAGGCACTCGGCTTCGCCTCGTGTCTGTATACCCCGATACAGAACGGTCACTCATTCTGTAAATAGTACATATAACATATGTTCCTTCTTAACAACAAATGTAGTTGATATAGCTACAATGTTGTTTTATTAAACCATGCACGTATTGTTACAACGGTCTTTATAGTTTGGTGTGTTCCATTTTATTTATGTGACGTTTCGAAACGTATAACATGGATTTCAGCTGCTTACAATAAAACTAATAAACTGTGCGGTGGCTGAAAAGTTCGTAATCATAAACTGACGTCTGCATGTACGTTCTTGGGCTTGTTTATACATAAGCAAACATTCAATAAAAGAGCCCCTTACAGTAGTGTAAACTAGCATGATATAGAAATTAAAAAAATAAAAAAAAACAAAAACAAAAACATAAACTAGTATGATATTTGCCAATATAGGTAAATAGCGATCTTTTCCTGTTATTACTTGTTACGATAGCAACTGTGAGGTCCCAGTCAATACGAAATATATAATTCATTATTTATAAATTTTTTCGCCAAATAATAAAGTAGAAAAATAATTTACAAAAAAATGAGAGGTTGTAAATATGTGACAAGACTGAAAACCTCTTAAAACCAACAGGCTTTTATAAAAGTGGTCCCCTGATAGATCTAAAATTATTTAAAATATACAAGAATAGTTGCATGTATGCAAACATGCGAATTGAGATATTTAATCCTATTGTAAATAGAAAATGAAAAAGTTACTTCTAAAAGGAGAATATGTTAAATGAATAACTGGGAATCAAATTTTTGATCTTTATTATAGTAATATAATGTCCTGGAAACAAATTTTCGGAACTATAAAATAATGTACCTTAAAGACTACAACTGAAACATTACAACTGAAACACTGGATGGTCAGTTGTTTGAATTTGGTGCTTGAATCACAATTACTGCAATCTTAAAGCCTGCTGGTGGTCTCTCAAGCCATGTATTAGGTTTAAAGTAACAGCATGCTTTCTCAGTTCTGACGATGTAGTACGGCTAGGGGGGGGTGCAGGGGGGTGCCGCACCACCCCCCACCCCCAATGTTGGCTTTGTCGGCACAAGTCAACTAGTCGGTCGGCAAATTGAGGTTGGGACAGATCGGTGGGTCGAGATCTTGTGGGAGAAGTAACTCCGACAAAATCTCGGAAAATTATAACTAGCGGACAAAAATATCAGCAAAGTGTCGAAAAAATTAGAAAATGGCGTTTGATGTCACTGATCACTGAAGCAAAATTATCGAATCCCTGACAAAGCATAGATTGGATCTAAATGAACTATGTTTCAAAAGCTACGATTACACAGCATCAATGTCAGGAAGATTTAATGGAGTGCAAATTAAGAAAACTTCAAGATAATCTTGGAAGAAATGTACCATGCTTAATTGGCCATCGCGTTCCAACACAATCATAGAGCACAGCTGTAAGGCAAGTCCTATCATCACAGAGCTTTTTATTAACGTTTTAGAAGCACTTTTCGTATTTTATACCAGTAGTACGAAACGCATAACGTCCCTGCAAGAGTCAGTTCGAGTCCTGGAATTAGATAATCCATTGAATCTACGAATCTTTCCAAAACACGATGGACACCTCGCGCTGAGTCAATAAAGTCAGTGTGGAACAACTACGAGGCAAACTTTCAAGCGATTTTTACGGACCGTGCTCCATATTTAATTTTAAAATTATTCCATCACTTGCAGTTGGACGTGCACCCAAAAACCGTTCGTAGAGTTGTGGCATCAACTGAGATGGAGCCGAAACTGATGTCTCACACCCAATTCAGTACTCACTGGAACAAAAATGACTGGAGCTGTATACCTATTCAATTAGCCAAATGGGAAATCACGCGCGCAAAGTTACGCAAAGTTGTCCTTTTGAGTCGAGCAGCTACACGCAATCGATTATATAAAAATAGAATATAGCTTTTGAACGATGTTCGGACTGTTCAGTTTTAGGCCACTGCATAAAAATATGCAGACCACCTTAAGAAAACGAGCTTTGTTTGATTCCTTAAAACAGTTTATACACGAGATAGATGAGATCAGTATGTTAAGCAGTTAAATCAGTTGATAGACATAAAAAGGGGATATTACACGGTGGCGAGAAGATATGGATTTTATGTTCGAGTGGCAAGGACAATATCTCACGAGTGAGCACAGCGAACGAGTGACTGAGTGAGATACTGCTCTTGCCACAAGAACATAAAATACAAACCTTTGAGCAACCGTGTAATGTTCTATTTATTATATATGCACAATGAAATAAAATTATACGTGGAAGTGATGTTCATAAGCTGGGTTTAATGCAAAAACTACAACCGCTTGACCTAAAACTTTTAGAAAATACAAATGAAAAATACAACAGCTTATTCGAACACGTCATTTTACGTGAAAAACTGACTCAAATTTACTTGATTCGAAACTTACGGAAAAAGGCGTAAATTTTGTCGATGTCACTCTCGAGCGCTACATATGAGAAATACGTCACTCGGTTCCCAGATAGTGAAATATGGATTCTACGAGTGTTTTAGTTGCCAGTAAAATATTCTTCTCCATATAATAATTAATTTTACGTGATTGTCACTATTTTCGTAATATTTTTTCAAAAAAACAACCCTTGTTTGACACTGCGTGCATGCAAGCCAAAAGGCATTTTTGCTACACTACTTGAAGTCCTAGACAGCGCTTGTCAACACAATGAGGACTCACCTTTTTTCGCTAATATTTATATATTTCTCTCCGAAATTTATTTGACTACAATGCCTCAAGTAATTTAAGCATGTCCAACATTCAGAAATTGTTTAATTATGTTTTAAACTACAGTTCTACCATAAAATTGAATTGTCCCACGTTACCGTAAGTATTCACCTATTTTAGTAGTAGCGGCTTGCGGCTTGGTTCAACAACTATAAAACGCAAGTAATAAGCACCAAATAATGCAAAAAAATATTTTAGATATGTCTAGTCGTCGACATCACGTGTGTAGGTGTCGTATTGCATTTGGAAAATAAAATGTATTTCAAAACATGTTTAAAATATCTTCTGTTGGTACGATTTACATGAATTCTATGTCAGAACCATCGCTTGAATCAGCGATACTGAATTCAGCACTGTATGTTTCATCTTTAAGATCGTTTAATTATATTCGGGCTAACGCTAAACGGGCTTGTTTTTTAAATTTTAATACTACCAAGCAATCGCTTCTTGGAACAAAGTACTTCATATAAGACCATTTATAGAGAAGCCCTCGTTCGAATGGTTCGATTTGTGTGATCTGACTAGAGTGCGTACTGTACCGTCGTAAGTTTAACACATGCAAGTTAACAATCAAAGTTACCTGTAGCTGTACAATCGCACAGGTTTAGAACTTTTCTACATAACTACATTGCTTAATGATCGATTCTGAGAGTTTTGTGCTTTTTAACAAACACTTAATATGCACACGCTGTTCCGCGCGCAGGTTTTCTAGATGTGCGAAGGCCACGCCAATTGCAGAATCAGTACAGTAGCCCGAGTGAACGCCTCAGCAGGCGTCTTGTTTAAAATGGCGTGCGCTTCAAACAAACACTTGAAGTCTGAGACTATTTTTGAAACGTTATATACCAAAACGTAGAAAAGTTTAAACCAAAAACGAAATGTTATATACCAAAACGTAGAAACGTAAATAAGCAATTGAGTCAAGCAATTGAGGAGTGAAACCTATAGGTGAAAATCGACAATGAAATTGACAACTACTTATTTTCTGATGTCGGAACCGATCAATTTTCCAAGTCTACCTAACCCAATTTTATTAGAAAATATGCAGTGTCCTATTTTCCGTATCCTCACTAGTGAAGATATCGATGACGTCATTAAGAATTTTACCTCTTTTTGCATTGAATCTATATAATAAAAAGAAAATTACACCCTGGCATGAAGATATGAATATTATCTTCTCGTAGTAAAAACGATATTTTACTCATTCGCTACGCTCATTTGTAAAATATTGTTTTCACCACTCGAAGATAAAATCCATATCTTCGCACCACCGTGTAATATCCTCTATATATTATTTTCTTGCCGAATTGGTCTGTCATTCTTTATACTTTAAAAGTTAAAATATGGAAAAACATTTTACTCTTAACGGGGGAGTTAAAATAACTCCCTAAAACTATACTCCACCGAAAGAAATGATTTAACTCCGGAAATGTAGTCAAAATATGCCAATAATTTTAACTCCCCTAAATGGGAGTTAAAATTACTCCCTAAAAATAATTTACTCTCCCGAAGGAGTTATTTTAACTCCCAAAATGGAGTTAAAATATGTCAAAAAAAGTTTTAGTCCCCGTTAAAAGGAGTAAAGGGTGAGTTAAAATTATTCCTTGAAAATAACAATAGAGTTAAGTTTTGAGGGTGATTACATGGACCGGTCTGGACCGGTTAACTGGGCTATTAAAAATCGCGGCTTGACCGGAAGTAAAATGTGAAAAATATTGACACCAAAAAAAGGGGGGGGGGGAATCCCGAGCCGAAACCTAGACTCGGCGTCCATAGTAGCCCAAGTAATAATTTGCTCGAATTTTCATTTGTCTCCCATAAATATGCATGTATTTATTTCCCAAACAATATTCTTGTAGAATAACGAACTAAAACAAATAGGTGTTTACATTTTTCTGGTTGATAACTAACAAACTTATAGGCAAAATTTTAATTATTGGACAATTAAACAACTAAATCTCATAAAACTCCTGATTTTTGTCTAATTAGATACAAATGGCGCGGTCAATAAAAACACTGTCTGTCTGTCTGTCTGTCTGTCTGTCTGTCTGTCTGTCTGTCTGTCTGTCTGTCTGTCTGTCTGTCTGTCTGTCTGTCTGTCTGTCTGTCTGTCTGTCTGTCTGTCTGTCTGTCTGTCTGTCTGTCTGTCTGTCTGTCTGTCTGTCTGTCTGTCTGTCTGTCTGTCTGTCTGTCTGTCTGTCTGTCTGTCTGTCTGTCTGTCTGTCTGTCTGTCTGTCTGTCTGTCTGTCTGTCTGTTAGTAAGAATATATTGTCCTTTCTACTGGTCGGTTATAATTTTCGCTGTCATGTTATAATTTTTCTTTCTAAAAAACCTACAGAAGTAACGGTCAACTAAAAGTATTATCAGTGCTAGAATAATTGCAACGCATATTACTATGAAAAGCAAACTAAAGCTTTCTGTGGAAATCCTACGGAACTCAGTCTCTGCTGCATCCTTCATTTGACAATGCCCTCTAAACCACGTTAGCCTGAGATCAGTTAATGTATCATCAGATTCTTTATTGTAGGTTAAGACGTTGGAGATCAGCGATGTAAGAGACGAGTTCTTCGCTAAAGCAATACCATAGCCAAATTCAAAGAAAGGTTTTCCAATAACTTTAAGGTCGCAGTGTTTTCTGTGTGAGGCAACATATAGCAAAGTTGGGTAATCACCCACAAATGCCTTAAGTTCTCTGAAAATAAATAAGACAAACAATTTAACTTATCAAGGTCTTATTGAGCTACATAGTATAGATATAGTTTAGTAAGCGCGCGAGTAACCGAACTCTTTCAGAAAAAGAATTCATTCTTATGTTTTGCATAGCCCCGAGTATTAAAAAACACTATTTAAAATTAAAATGATGGAAATTAAATTCTTGTTCTACCAATTAAAGAGGAAATGAGAATATGAGGTTATGCAAGATTTTCTAAAAGTGACAAATGTGACTTCCAGTATTTTATATGTTACGTCGTTCTCGAGCAATTCAGACCTTTTTTATGTTTTAGATGTGTGATAAACTATAACAATTTTCTGCACTGGTATTCTGTGGTACGTCAGGGTCAGTTATTCCACCGAATTTTCAATTAATAAAAATAACAAAGTCTATCAAATCTAGCCCAAAAAACCCCTGGGAAGAAAAAATACAGTGAAAAACTATCCGGAAAAATGTTAACATGCCATATTATATGTATTTTACAAAAGATATGGAACATGTAAATTTGTGTGGTATTCTGTGATACATACACCTGTAGATTGAAATGGCATATGAGTCATAATAATTTTTTTATTGAACGATATGATTGACTGATAATTTTTTGTATTTTTCTGCGCTCTTTAAAAGACTGAGAAAATACATTCAAAACCTGTAACATTTCTCGCCGTGTTTTGGTCAAAACATCTTATCCCCGAGCGCGGGCGAGGTTGCTAATCTCGACGTGCGTGGAGTCCACTTACACGCGAAATTACACGCGAAGGGGAAAGAAATTCTGCGATATGTTTATATATTTATATTTATTTTTCACATGCCTCGGTTTCCTTTGTTCTTTTAGGGGAATATATTCAATAGACCCTGTACATTAACTGTCTGAAAAGCTGGTGGCGGTTTTTGATTGTAACAGGGGAGTGCGGGGCTGAAAACAATGACTGATAACAATGGCAAAACAATAGTTAATATTCCCCTCTAATATTCCCCTCTAATATTCCTCGCTATTATATTCCCTCTAATAAACAACATCAAGCACACTTGAACAATACACACTTTAATGAGCGTTATAACACGTTTCAACACCTCACATTTTAAATACAACTGAGCATGCAGTTGCTCAAACTGAAATTACATGACTTACGTTCCAAGACACTATCGTCTAATTTAGATTTCTTTGTTGCTGGCCCACCCATAAAACAGTCTTTGCTTTCTTGCAATACTTCCGAAACCGACTCTTTAGGTATGAAGCGAACTTATACTCTTATGGCCTGTACGATCCTTGTTTGTTTGTTTGTTTGTTTGTTTGTTTGTTTGTTTGTTTGTTTGTTTGTTTGTTTGTTTGTTTGTTTGTTTGTTTGTTTGTTTGTTTGTTTGTTTGTTTGTTTGTTTGTTTGTTTGTTTGTTTGTTTGTTTGTTTGTTGGTTCGTTGGTTCGTTGGTTCGTTGGTTCGTTGGTTCGTTGGTTCGTTGGTTCGTTGGTTCGTTGGTTCGTTGGTTCGTTGGTTCGTTGGTTCGTTGGTTCGTTGGTTCGTTGGTTCGTTGGTTCGTTGGTTCGTTGGTTCGTTGGTTCGTTGGTTCGTTGGTTCGTTGGTTCGTTGGTTCGTTGGTTCGTTGGTTCGTTGGTTCGTTGGTTCGTTGGTTCGTTGGTTCGTTGGTTCGTTGGTTCGTTGGTTCGTTGGTTCGTTGGTTCGTTGGTTCGTTGGTTCGTTGGTTCGTTGGTTCGTTGGTTCGTTGTCTGTCTGTCTGTCTGTCTGTCTGTCTGTCTGTCTGTCTGTCTGTCTGTCTGTCTGTCTGTCTGTCTGTCTGTCTGTCTGTCTGTCTGTCTGTCTGTCTGTCTGTCTGTCTGTCTGTCTGTCTGTCTGTCTGTCTGTCTGTCTGTCTGTCTGTCTGTCTGTCTGTCTGTTGGTTTGTTTGTTTGTTTCTCTGCCTGTCGCCAGGATATCTTAAAAACTATTGCACCGGTTTTCATTAAAGTTTGTAGAAGGGACCAACGACCAGTCCATTAAATTTTGGTTGAACTTAGTCAAAATTTGGATGCGAAATTAATAAAAATCTGACAGCAAGATTCTCCTTGTACAAGAAATGCTTGATTGCGCTCATTATCCTTATTTTATGCAAACATTCTGGCATAATTTTGGTACGAGTGCAATCAAGCATTTTATTCATACACGCATGTGTGATGTTTGGTCTCGTGAGCTAGCCTGGTCAGCGGAATGGCTCGTTTTACCAGCGTTTTCAGTTTCTTCAGTTTCAGAGGTATTTATGTTTCTGAAACATGTAAATTAGGTGCCTCGTGACATCATTTACTCACACAGGCAAAAATAAGATTAAAAAAATGAGTAACATATCTGAAACTATAAAACAGAACTAATTGAAACTTTTCACAAGAATAGTTATAGCGAAAATACACTCCAGCGCTCACATTGTTGTTTGTGTGGATACCGTTTGCAAACACAGGCGCCTTCCATTTGTAAATTGTTTTTTTATTTTTTTCTCCATAAAACAACTTTTACTGCAATATACAAGGGAGCACGCCAGACTGACCTGTATTTCTTCTTATTTGTTCGGCGTTCCTTCATTTATATTCAGCCATTTTGAATAATGCGGTATATATCATTAGCGTATCGCAGGCGCAGGTTATGGCCGAAGGAAACCCGAACGCGTTCCAAAAATTAAATAACGGTCGGAAGAAGATAAATAGAAGGGGAGTGAAATGCCAGAGATTTTGTAAGATGATGCTGGTTGACCGTTGCTAGGAATATTTCCGTTGCTAGGAACATTTCTAATTATGGTCGATATACATGTATGATGTCACTATCCATCCAAAATGAAATAGTGAAATAAAAGCAGCCTGCTGCGAGGGCAGTGTTGAAATACAAGTCGAAATATAGCAAGGTTGATGTACTGCCGAAACATGAAACGTAATGGCTAACATTTTGACTTTATATTAAAGGGCCTTGGCTGCAATCGTTGGAAACATGAGACATCTACGTTCTATGTTTCGGCAGTACATAAACAAACTAATACTATCAGTGGATCGAAGGCGGATTTCAGTTGATATGTGAGTAAATTAAATAATATTACAATTTTACGACGTGTTTGGACGATGTAATTTAAATACAGCATTCGAACAGTATTTTCTTTCTCTGACTCTGTCTTTGCAAGTGGTTCGCTGTTGGCTAGCGATTATGTTTTAATAGTGTTTACTAGACAGGAATTGAGGAATATCAGAACTGGGACGGCTGGGTCATGGGTTGTAACTTCTGGCAACTTATAAACGTTTGTTAACTTAAGTTACCTCGCGCGAACAACCTAATTGATTGTTGACAGATCAAGGGCCACGAGCATAGCTAGATTTCAAAACCCAAATAACGCATCGCCATTGGTCAATACTCCTTCACGTGACGGTTGTTGCACTCCCCTCCTTTTTTCTTCCCTCCTTTCTCCGCCCTCGTAAACGTCTTCGTAAACCCGCGCCTGCGATACGCTAATGATATATACCGCATTATTCAAAATGGCTGAATATAAATGAGGAACTCGGAAGAAAGGTCAGTCTGGCGTGCTCCCTTGCAATAAATTGACATGAATATTTATAGACACACAGATATTGTATTTCGAATGTTTCAATATCATATTCCTTTAAAAAGAAACATAAAATTAATGTTTTAACTTTTAAGTAAAAAGGCTCGTGTTTCTAAATGGTTTCCGTAGCAACAACATGATGCGCACAGTGGAGTGTACTTTTATGATAACTATATTTGTGCAAAGTTTGAATTATTTCCTCCTGCTATTTGCGTAGATATTAGTCATTTTGTTAATCTCATTTTGTCTGTGTGATCGTAGTGCCACTTTAAATATCTCTAATAACCCGCCTGCGGAGGTATTTCCAGTCTCTGAGTGCCCTCTAGTTTGAATTAATTTCTTCTCTCGATCTCTCTAAGCAATTTGTTTTGTTTCGCATTTTGCCGGATTCTTCTGGTTACCCACAAGTGTTATCTCATTGCGCTCAGTCACTCACCGCTTTGATTTTAACATTTCTTTAAATATACTGAAACATACCCGGACTCCAAGTGTTTGGCAGCTTCATCAAAACTGTTTGCGCTATACTGGCGCATATGTTGCCAAATTTGTCGATAGAATGGATCATCTGAACTTCTAAAGTACTCTTCGTTGGCGTAACCCTTTACCGTCCCTATCGCAAAAGGTGTTGCAAGATTCTGGAGCTATTTGCGGAAAATGAAAAAAATATATATATAACAAAGGAACATGGAAACATTATGATGCGAGCTTGTGGTAATGAATGGGCATGTGCATCGACGAGGCCGAATACTCTCGAATGCATGACAGGAATTAGAAAAAACTTTTATAAGTTTTTATAAATTTTGCCGGATTACCTTTGGATCTTTGATACCAGCTTTGCTTAAAGGTAGCATTTCTTCTTTCATTACAAGAAAAGCTGTAAGATTTGCCGTATAGCTAGTAAGCGTAATAAGCATACAAAAAGCAAATAATACAGTCAGACATCGCGTTGCAACGCTCTTTGGACGCATATTGATTCCGGACGCCGGGACAACCAAGCTCCACGTGTACAGAGCGGATTCTACTAGTGAAAATATGTGTCGCACTTGCATATGTTGTCCTCGTTTTCGTAGACCGTATGGACTATATCTCTCCATCAACCATATAGACAAAAAAACTGCATTGACAAGGATAAGAAGGCCAACCCACAATCTTACGGTAAAAGGATACAAAACGCCAGTTAAATTACTTTGATTGCGATAATCAACTTTTACCAGAAGACCCATGCCTACGTCAAGGATACGGCTTGTGAAGTCCACCACTGTTAAACGTGTTGGGTTGATGATCAAATCTGCAATTGCCATATCTGCTTCTCCACGGAGTATTTCTCCGATCATTCCTGACCACTGACCTGTCGTGTGATTAAGCTCACCATACTGTCCATCTTTGACCAAGTGTATTTCCACAGAAAGTCCAATATTCTGTATCAACATTTTTAAAATATCAATACAATATCCAAAACAGCAGTAGTCTTTACCATCTCTTCCGCGACACTTCAAGCTTTTTACGCACTGGTTTTCCTGTGTTTTTTGATCTAACATAACATAAGGTTTAACTTCGTCAGTTACTACAACTTTAACAATTCTCTTTTCATTAATAGGATTGATTGGAGGCCAGCCTGTGTAGAACATAGTAAGTGAACCTTTCGAATGACGACCTATAACTGTCGAGTTAGTCTCAGCAAGGCTTTCACCTGCTCTTCTGTAGATAACGTTGTATTCTAAATTGGCCCGAAAACCATTTTTGTCAAATTGGAGTCCCATGCGGCCATCTATTTTCGAATTTTCCATTGCCCTAAAATGAAATGAATATTGGCATCAACAATGGAAGGAAAATTTAGTTCAAATACCGGGCTGCATGAACCAGGTGCTTATTCGTTCAATTTAGTGATCATAAAATTGGCATGCAACTCAATAACTCATGCATTCTAAGATAGTATAATTGGCATAGAGACTATATTGATGAACATGTTTTTTAATCGGGTAAAACCAATCCTTGAATTTGATTGGTTATTGCAAAAGTTTATAATGGCTGATAGAAACTTTTGGCGATAAACCAACGGAAAACCTTTTCTGTTGAAGCAACCGGCGGTACCGAAATTTAATGCCTGAGCATAGTCCCTAGAAATAAATTGTCTGGAAACGCGGCCAAAGTCTTTGTTCTATGTTTTTGTTCACGTTTGTGCACCTTATTTCACCTTAACGCTTGCTGAACACATTGTATTTTTGGTATAATGAAGCAATCAACCAATAACAGCGTTGCTTTATAAATATTAATGAACGTAAAACAAAAGATTGTGCACCTTATTTGCCACCCTCAACCTAAATTGTAGCTCATTTAGGCAAAGCAATAAGTTCTACAGAAAACTAAAATGGTACAAAATGGTTTAATAGAATGGAAATCATTAATGGTAAGATTGTTAAATTGTTTATCAGTATAGAGATATCGTATAGCAAGTGATTTACCGGGCGGAAACCGTACTCGCAAAATGAATATAGTAAGAGCCCAGCTCAAACTTTTAAAATTCAATGCCATAACGAAAGGAAACCACTTAAAAACAAAATATATTTATTGACGTTTCGTTACTTAACCAGTAACATCTTCAGAATGACTTAAAGATTACATTGAATATACTTATATATAACATTAATATAGTTTCATATTACAAGAAAAAAACCGGTAAAAAAGAGATTAAAACAATTTAAAAATTTAAAATATAAACGATCAAAAAGAGATTAAACAATTTAAAATTTAAAATTATATAATAGACCAATGAAATGCTTACCAGGTGACAAGTACAAAGCAGAAATGTGTGAAGAATGTGATGAAAGATGAACATAATAAGATGAGGTGTGAAAAAAAATAAAAGGCAAAGAAAAAATAATAAAGATGACAGAAATAAAATATATATCAAAACAACGAAAGTGGTATAGAGGAAATATTTTCATTTAGTGAAGGTCGAGGTTTTGAAGTGAGTAAGCTCTCGCGAAGAAGGAGTTCAAGATTAGAATTCGAACGTGAGGAAGTAAAATACTAAAGTCACTTGGTGAGATGTTGTGTTTAGTGCGGTGGACATGCTTGTGAGAGAATTCCTGAGAACGACGAAACGGTCCGTTTTTTCCCCGTCAAAGGCGAAACCCCCATGTGTTCAGAGATTCGCGTGTGAAGATGTCGGCGAGTTTGGCCGATATATACATGCAACGCTCCGCAGCATTGACACGTGTACTGATAAACAACACGCGATCTCATCAACATGGGGGATTCGGTCCTTGTAAGAAAAGACACTCGACAGACGTCTACCTGATTTGAAAATAAAACGAAAATAAACATCTGGGAAGGCAGAAGAACATAATTTCATAATTTGTGTTTGGAGCTGTAGCGAGTGCAATCCAGTAAACAGAAGTGAAAAGTAGAGAATATTAGGAGAAAACCGTTTGTCAAGAAAAGCACGAATACAACGGGGGTCTGCATTTTTAAAATGCTTCCCAGTTTGGTTTCGTTACACTCGGAGAACAACCTTATTACCGTTTATCCACCTGAGTGACAACTTCCACCATTCATATATATATATATATATATATATATATATATATATATATATATATATATATATATATATATATAACAATAATAAAAGACAAACTTGGTTACTTCATTCGAATTTTATTTCACTACAGACTGTTTCGTATGGCAAGTAATACTTGCCACACTCATCAGGTGAATACTGCGGTTGTTGTTACACGCGAGAAACTTAATATGTGTTGATCTATGACGTATTTACATGTTTGAATAATTAATTATGAAAAGGGTATGCGGCTGTCAACATACCCTTTTCATAATTAATTATTCAAACATGTAAATACGTCATAGATCAACACATATTAAGTTTCTCGCGTGTAACAACAACCGCAGTATTCACCTGATGAGTGTGGCAAGTATTACTTGCCATACGAAACAGTCTGTAGTGAAATAAAATTCGAATGAAGTAACCAAGTTTGTCTTTTATTATTGTTATATCCGCTCTGCTTCGGTATTGAGCACTCTAATCTATATGATTTTGACTCTGACATTCTTATATATATATATATATATATGTATATTGAGAATCCATCTTCACAATCGTTTTCAAAAAAATTAGGATCAACCAGTTTTCTTGTCAGAACTTTGTTGCTCAAAAATTTAATTAAATAAGAAAGAAGCCAGTGTAAAGTACTAAAAGATAATTCCGGGTTACTTGAGAAGGTTAAAAACATGTTTGCAACGTCTCAGTATACCGAATTAAGCCAAACTACTACTCACATATTACTGTAACTTACCGGTACATATTCTTGCTGAAATTACTCCGCAGACGACCATGGCAACTATTGTTGGACAAACGATGAAAATTATTCTCACTTACTGAGCTTGTGCTATTTAACGCTTTTCTGAATAACTCTAATGAGGCTTGCAAGAAATGTTTGGAATTCTAGACCATTTCACAATTCAGGATAATCACGTAAACAAATACAATAGATATAAGTGATTAAGGTCAGTAGCAGTAGGGTTTAGAAGAGAGTATGTTATAGTTCGGAATGAAGAACATTTTAAACATTGATTTCAAAAAAAAAAGTTATTGACGACGTCATAAGCATTAATTAATAATTACAGCATTAATGTAGTGATTAGAAAGTTGAGTTTTAAACTGATTAACTGAGGTGAAGTAAGTACGTCTAGTTCTGAACTGTTTCCAGTGATTCTGACTGAATTATTGAGTTGCACAAAACTATTAATAGGAATATTATAGTGACCTGTATAACATTAAAATAGATAAGATCTTTCAGACATGCCAGTATGATAATGGTATATTAGTAGACTGACTGTTTTCAAATGATCAATTGACAGATTGTATGATAAATCATCCAGCCAGTTCAAAAACTTAAAATATATTTAGTTGCCCTGCATTGCAGTCTTTCAACCTTACTGATTTTAGTTATTGTCTGAGGTGCCAAACTTCACATGTGTAGGCCAGGTACAGATGCACTTGCAAATATATGCAATAGGTGACTAGTAAAATATAACCGCACCCTACATCTATGCAATATCTTCATACAACATGAATCCTGATTCCATGTTTTTGCTTTAGAGCATGTTGAGAAGGCTCTTTTACTATGCAGCCCTGGTACTGTAGGTGAATGTCAGACACTGTAATTTCTCTATAAAAATTAAAACACTTCACTTTGAACAACTCGATCGAAATGCCACTCCTGCATGAAAATCCGCCATGATGAAACATCAGCATTTGAGCTATACATATCCGTCAAAGATATACAGCGAGATAAAATGAGATACGTGTGTGATAACGGACTAACGGTAACTAATGAAGAACCACTAAAAGTTCTTTGTTTGTTGGATTTATTTAATTTATTCATTATATAAAACTGTAAAATGCCTTGATTTTACACGACTGTTTTGTTCTTGGTTGTACAATTAATCACGTGGTCTACGCTATAGATTTCAATTGTCACGCAATCTTTTATTTTTTTAAAGCATATATATTTTTGGCGAATCTACCACTTTTCCCTCTATTTTCCAAATGTCATTCTGGGTTAACTCAATACTTAAAATATATTAAAAACATTTTTTTTCCGATTCAAGATAAGTTTTGTGAAAACACCACGGTAAATGAAACTTTTGTCGGCAAATCTTTTTTCGGCAAGACTTCAAATTACCATTCGAAAGCACCGTAATCACGAGATATACAGCAGAGGACCTGAGGTGTGAGGAACTATAGTTATAAATACACTTTTGACTACCTTAAAGATTATAGTTGCTACTTGCTTAGTTATCCAGGGTGTCGCTTTCTTCTCGTAGACAGGGTCTCGTTCTCTTTCGTCGATAATGAAATGTAGTCGTAGATGTCTAACGCTTCGAGTGAAGGCCCTTCGCTCTAAACGTTAGACCTTAACAATTAACATTCCATGGTTCAGCAGTAATTATATTACTATGTTAGACCGTATTTTTTGAAGAACTGATTGAAACTTAAACGAGGTCAAAACTATAGAAAGAGTAGTCAGAGTAGTAGGGGAGCCCCATGCACGATCTTCATTGACTCCCTTGAAGCCAATATAACTATAGTTCCATCTTTCCTGTAAGACAGTCGGAGTTTATGGTAGTTTGGTCGTTTTAAAATAAGACAATTTTAATTCTATGACATTGTGGGTTTATTACTTTTGAATGACCACACCCAATGACCACGCCCATTTATCGGCAAAATTAATGCTCACACCCCCCATCCCCTGCTTAACCCCCTTCGCTACGGCCCTGCGTGTCTTGAATATACTATTATCGGCATGTAAACTTTCAAAGAATTAATTTCTTAAAAAAACTTTGCATTAACATTCTAGGTTTTGCAACACTTAACCAAAATATAAGAAAACGACATTTAGGCCAATAGCAGTTATTAGTCAATTGAAGTTTTAAACTAGTATACAACTACTATTACCTTAGCTAAAAGGCTCGGACGTCCATCATAAAATCTCTTCACTACTGGAATCCTTAGATGGCCGGCAAAAATGTCAATGATATTGAAACTACTGGTGCGAGGATTCTGACAAATAATAAACAAGGAAACGCCATGTTTTTCGATAAAATTCTGAAGTGCAACAGTAGTATTGTAGAAAGTCAACGAGTCTTTCCTCAGCTTGATGAATTTCAAATTGAACCCATAATCTTGTTTATAGGACGTTTGTCTGTTGCTGCACCAGTTAAGAACAATGATATTATGTTTTAACTCCGTTGGTAATCCACTGCAACTTCTTTGGAAATAAAGCAATATAATTTGGAGAATTAAAATTAAGAAACCAGAAGCCATAGTGTAGAATCGTTTCAATATTAATATGTGATATCCTTTCAACTTCTGCTGCCTTTAGTAATTCACTGACCAAATCTGCATTAACTTATATATAATAAACTGAATACTGAACTCTTCACATGCAGCAACTTCTTGATGTAGACGCCTACACTAGAAAAGTAAATTAAATGGCCGTTAATTATTTACCAAGCACCTTTTTCATGCAAATTGCAACTTTATTAACTATTCTTAAAATACACCCAGTTTTTAACTCTCTAACTTTTTTTATCTATATCTAGTAAAATTAAAAGCGACATAAAGGGATTTTACATTTTAAGTTATATGATGGCCTGGATAGCGCCAGACAATTTTGCTCGTCACTGAAAAAACTCAACACTAAGAATGAGTTAATCTAAACAACGTTAAATTTAAATAAAGATGTTGTATTTGAGTATCTTAACATGCAGTTGTACTTGCTATATAAGATAATATTACAAAGTAAAAAAGAATCTCACAGCACTGACTAATTTTGCTCAAGATGTTGATTATAGTTGTACCAAGCAATGTTTAAACGTCGTGATATTAAGTTATTTACTAACTAAATTCTACAATTATTTATATTTTTGAACTTATATAGCTGTGTTCTAGCTGAACTCATGCCCGGCTGAAAAGGTTGTGTACGTACGGGATAAGATTTTACTGGGCGTGCATCCATGTGATGTATCTTACAATAGACTTAAATACAAATCTTAATCTAGTTTTGCAATGGAACGCACAGTTCTATAAGAAAATGTCAAAAATATTTCAAAATTTCTTATATTGAGAATACATGATAATATAGAAATTTGGATACAAATTAGGAGGTATATGTTTTTTAGAAATTGGGTACGTACCTAAAAATCATCCGTTGCTTTTCACCTTTTAAATAGCGTGCAGCTTCTGACGATGGACCAGCCAATGCAGGTAGCAGGGTTTTTTTGTTTATGCGAACAAATGGAACAGCATGACTCAGACAAATATTCAGATTAGGGACTTGCTGCACTAGGCTTAGAGTCATATCATTATTTTTTTTTAAATAATCGACAATTGAAATTCAAAAATGTTATTGTCTATATAGAGAATCTGCAAGTAATATAAATGTAATATATGTGTATATATTAGCAAAGTTTAGCAAATAAATATTAAACGTGATGTTTCCACAAACTTATCTTCAATGTTATTTGTCATTTATCACATGTAATATATAGCAAAATCCTAGTTAAGCCAGAAACGACTAGTATCAGTGACGATTAGATGAAACAAAGACTAGCCGTAAGGGTAAAGTGCCAGTTCAGCAGGTAGATATCTTTCTGATCACCTGCTGTTGCTCGATCTGTAGATATATATGTTCCTTCTTAACAACAAATGTAGTTGATATAGCTACAATGTTGTTTTATTAAACCATGCACGTATTGTTACAAAGGTCTTTATAGTTTGGTGTGTTCCATTTTATTTATGTGACGTTTCGAAACGTATAACATGGGTTTCAGCTGCTTACAATAAAACTAATAAACTGTGCGGTGGCTGAAAAGTTCGTAATCATAAACTGACGTCTGCATGTACGTTCTTGGGCTTGTTTATACATAAGCAAACATTCAATAAAAGAGCCCCTTACAGTAGTGTAAACTAGCTAGTATGATATTTGCCAATATAGGTAAATAGCGATCTTTTCTTGTTATTACTTGTTACGATAGCAACTGTCCCAGTCAATACGAAATATATAATTGTTTCTATAGAATACCCTGAGGTTCATATATTAATCATTTATTATTTATAATTTTATTCGCCAAATAATAAAGTAGAAAAATAATTTACAAAAAAATGAGAGCTTGTAAATATGTGACAGGACTGAAAACCTCTTAAAACCAACAGGCTTTTATAGAAGTGGTCCCCTGATAGATCTAAAATTATTTAAAATTTACAAGAATAGGTGCATGTATGCAAACATGCGAATTGAGATATTTAATCCTGTTGTAAATAGAAAATGAAAAAGTTACTTCTAAAAACAGAATTTTAAAGGTTTAAAGTAATAGCATGCTTTCTTAGTTCTGATGATGTAGTACGACGAAACAGGGGCGTAGCTAGGGGAGGGGGTGCAGGGGAGTGCCGCACCACCCCCACCCCCAATGTTGGCTTTTTCGGCACAAGTCAGTCAACTAGTCGGTCGACAAATTGAGGTTGGGACAGATCGGTGGGTCGAGATCTTGTGGGAGAAGTAACTCCGACAAAATCTCTGGAAAATTATAATCAGCGGACAAAAATATCGGCAAAGTATCGAAAAAATTAGAAAATGGCGTTTGATGTCACTGATCACTGGAGCAAAATTATCGAATCCTTGACAAAGCATGGATTGGATCTAAACGAACTATGTTTCAAAAGCTACGATTACACAGCATCAATGTCAGGAAGATTTAATGGAGTGCAAATTAAGAAAACTTCAAGATAAGCTTGGAAGAAATGTTCCGGATATACCATGCTTAATTGGCCATCGTTCCAACACAGTCATAGAGCACAGTTGTAAGGCAAATCCTATCATCACAGAGCTTTTTAACGTTTTAGAAGCACTTTTTGTATTTTATACCAGTAGTACGAAACGCATAACGTCCCTGCAAGAGTCAATTCGAGTCCTGGAATTAGATAATCCATTGAATCTACGAATCTTTCCAAAACACGATAGACAGCTCGCGCTGAGTCAATAAAAAAATTCAGTGTGGAACAACTACGAAGCAAACTTTCAAGCGATTTTTACGGACCGTGCTCCACATTTAATTTTAAAATTATTCCATCACTTGCAGTTTGACGTGCACCCAAAAACCGTTCGTAGAGTTGTGGCATCAACTGAGATGGAGCCGAAACTGATGTCTCACGCCCAATTCAGTACTCACTGGAACAAAAATGACTGGAGCTGTATACCTATTCAATTAGCACAATAGGAAATCACGCGCGCAAAGTTATGCAAAGTTGTCCTTTTGAGTCGAGCAGCTACACGCAATCGATTATATAAAAATAGAATATAGCTTTTGAACGATTGTTCGGACTGTTCAGTTTTAGGTCACTGCATAAAAATATGCAGACGACCTTAAGAAAACGAGCTTTGTTTGATTCCTTAAAACAGTTTATACACGAGATAGATGAGATTAGTATGTTAAGCAGTTAAATCAGTTGATAGACATAAAAAGGAGATATTACACGGTGGCGAGAAGATATGGATTTTACGTTCGAGAGGCAAGGACAATATCTCACGAGTGAGCACAGCGAACGAGTGACTGAGTGAGATATTGCTCTTGCCACAAGAACATTAAATCCAAACCTTTGAGCAACCGTGTAATGTTCTATTTATTATATATGCACAATGAAATAAAATTATACGTGGAAGTGATGTTCATAAGCTGGGTTTAATGCAAAAACTACAACCGCTTGACCTAAAACTTTTAGAAAATACAAATGAAAAATACAACAGCTTATTCGAACACATCATTTTACGTGAAAAACTGAATTAAAGAGAAGTTACTGGCTCAAATTTACTTGATTCGAAACTTACGGGAAAAGGCGTAAATTTTGTCGATACGTCACTCTCGAGCGTTACATATGAGAAATACGCCACTCGGTTCCCGGATGTAGTGAAATAGGGATTCTACGAGTGTTTTAGTTGCCAGTAAAATACTCTTCTCCATGTAATAATTAATTTTACCTGACTGCCACTATTTTCGAAATATTTTTTCCAAAAAACAACCCTTGTTTGACACGGCGTGCATGCAAGCCAAAAAACATTTTAGTTACACTACTTGAAGTCCTAGACCGCGCTTGTCAAAACAATGAGGACTCACCTTTTTTCCCTAATATTTATATATTTCTCTTCGAAATTTATTTGGCTACAATGCCTCAAGTAATTTAAGTATGTCTAACATTGAGAAATTGTTTAATCATGTTTTAAACTACAGTTCTACCATAAAATTGAATTGTCCCACGTTACCGTAAGTATTCACCTATTTTAGTAGTAACGGCTTGCGGCTTGGTTCAACAACTATGAAACGCAAGTAATAAGCACCAAATAATGAAAAAAAAATATGTTTAGATATGTCTAGTCGTCGACATCACGTGTGTAGGTGTCGTATTGCATTTGGAAATGTGTTTCAAAACATGTTTAAATATCTTCTGCTGGTACGATTTACAATTCTATATCAGAACCATCGCTTGAATCAGCGATGCTGAATTAAGCAGTGTATGTTTCATCTTTAAGATCGTTTAATTATATTCGGGCTAACGCTAAACGGGCTTGTTTTTTAAATTTTAATACTACCAAGCAATCGTTTCTTGGAACAAAGTACTTCATATAAGACCATTTATAGAGAAAGCCCTCGTTCGAATGGTTCGATTTGTGTGATCTGGCTAGAGTGCGTACTGTACCGTCGTAAGTTTAACACTCGCAAATTAACAATCAGAGTTACCTGTAGCTGTACAATCGCACAGGTTTAGAGCGGTTCTACATAGCTACATTGCTTAATGATCGATTCTGAGAGTTTTGTGCTTTTTAACTGAAACACTTAATATGCTGTTCCGCGCGCAGGTTTTCTGGATGTTCGAAGGCTACGCCAATTGCAGAATCAGTACAGTAGCCTGAGTGAACGCAGGGGCAGATACAGGGGAGGGGAGGTGTGACTGGGTGACTAGTCACCCCCCTTCCCTATCGCTGTATAATCCTGTATTGGCTGGGACACACGAGCAGTTGTTTATACAAATCATGCAACAGTCACTCGTGTGTAAAACGTGCATAAATTATATTGTATAACAATGCTTATTGATACAGGCCGTAGCTATGGCCTCTCCTTTAAAATAAGATTGGACATCACGATACGCTAATATCTTATAAATTTAAAATCCCAATTTTAAAACAGTAAGAATCACGATTATATAGATGTATTGTATACAATCTCAATCTGAAATCTGAATAAACATAGTAATTTTGGAACATAAACTTATAAAACATATCCCCATGAGTCCACGACAGTAACGACATGTCCTCCTACATGATGTAAGTCTTGTAATGGTATGGTGTATTCATATATTTGGGTATTTTGTTTGGTAATTTATGTCCTTCAAAACTCTTTCAAATCCCCTCAAAATGCAGGAAATGGTATTTCAGAGACTCTAAAATTCAAAATTTTCTGGGGAAGCATGCCCCCAGACCCCCCTGGACGTTGGTCGCACCTTCGACGCTCCCCTGCCACCACGTAGTAAGTATTGCCTGTCCCCCTACCCCCCCCCCCCCCGCCCTTGTTAAATATTGTGAAAGAAACAACTGAGTACCTTATAGTCACCCCCCTTGCGAAAATCCTGTATCCACTACTGGAACGCCTCAGCAGGCGTCTTGTTTAAAATGGCGTGCGCTTCAAACAAACACTCGAAGTCTGAGACTATTTTTGAAACGTTATATACCAAAACGTAGAAAAATTTATACCAAAAACGTAGAAATGTTATATACCAAAATGTAGAAAAGTAAATAAGCAATTGAGTCAAGCAATTGAGGAGTGAAATCTATAGGTGAAAATCGACAATGAAATTGACAACTACTTATTTTCGGATGTCAGAACCGATCAATTTTCCAAGTCTACCTATTCCGTATCTATTTTCCGTATCCTCACTAGTGAAGATATCGATGACGTCATTAAGAATTTTACCTCTTTTTGCATTGAATCTATATAATAAAAAGAAAATTACACGCTGGCTTGAAGATACGAATTTTATCTTCTCGTGGTAAAAACGATATTTTGCTCATTCGCTACGCTCATTCGTAAAATATTGTTTTCACCACTCGAAGATAAAATCCATATCTTCGCACCACCGTGTAATATCCTCTATATATTATTTTCTTGCCGAATTGGTCTGTTATTCTTTATACTTTATAAAGTCAAAATATGGAAAAATATTTACTCAAAGGGGGAGTTAAAATAACTCCCTAAAACTATACTCCCCCGAAAGAGATGATTTAACTCCGGAAATGTATTCAAAATATGCCAATAATCTTAACTCCCCTAAATGGGAGTTAAAATTACTCCCTAAAAATAATTTACTCTCCCGAAGGAGTTATTTTAACTCCCAAAATGGAGTTAAAATATGTCAAAAAAATTTTTACTCCCTTAAAAGGAGTAAGGGGGGGGATGTTAAAATTATTCCTTGAAAATAACAATAGAGTTAAGTTTTGAGGGTGATTACATGGACCGGTCTGGACCGGTTAACCGGGTTATTAAAAATCCCGGCTTGACCGGAAGTAAAATGTGAAAAATCTTGACACCAAAAAAGGGGGGGGCGGGAATCCCGAGCCGAAACCTAGACTCGGCGTACCACAGTAGCCCAAGTTATAATTTGCTCGAATTTGCATTTGTCTCCCAGCATTTATTTCCCAAACAATATTCTTGTAGAATAACGAACTAAAACAAATATGTGTTTACATTTTTCTGGTTGATAACTAACAAACTTATAGGCAAAATTTAAATTATAGGACAATTAAACAACTAAATCTCATAAAACTCCTGATTTTTGTCTAATTAGATACAAATGACGCGGTCAATAAAAACATTGTCTTTCTGTCTGTCTGTCTGTCTGTCTGTCTGTCTGTCTGTCTGTCTGTCTGTCTGTCTGTCTGTCTGTCTGTCTGTCTGTCTGTCTGTCTGTCTGTCTGTCTGTCTGTCTGTCTGTCTGTCTGTCTGTGTGCGTGTGTGTGTGTGTGTGTGTGTGTGTGTCTGTTAGTAAGAATATATTGTCCGTTCTACTGGTCGGTTATAATTTTTCACTGTCATGTTATAATCTTTCTTTCTAAAAAACCTACAGAAGTAACGGTTAACTAAACGTATTATTAGTGCTAGAGTAATTGCAACGCATATTACTATGAAAAGCAAACTAAAGCTTTCTATGGAAATCCTACGGAACTCAGCCTCTGGTTCTGCTGCATCCTTCATTTGACAATGCCCACTAAACCACGTTAGCCTGAGATCAGTTAATGTATCATCAGATTCTTTATTGTAGGCTAAGAATTTGGAGATCAGCGATGTAAGAGACGAGTTCTTCGCTAAAGCAATACCATAGCCAAATTCAAAGAAAGGTTTTCCAATAACTTTAAGGTCGCAGTGTTTTCTGTGTGAGGCAACATATAGCAAAGTTGGGTAATCACCCACAAATGCTTTAAGTTCTCTGAAAATAAATAAGACAAACAATTTAACTTATCAAGGTCTTATTGAACTACAGAGTATAGATAGTTTAGTGAGCGCGCGAGTAACCGAACTCGTTCAGAAAACGAATTCATTCTTATGCTTCGCATATCCACGAGTATTAAAAAAACATTATTGAAAATTAAAATGATGGAAATTAAGTTCTTGTTCTACCAATTAATCGTCCCTATGCAAGATTTTCTGAAAGTGACAAATATGACTTTTCCAGTCTTTTATATATCTTACGTCGTTCTCGAGCAATTCAGACCTTTTTTTATGTTTGGATGTGTGATAAACTATAACAACGTTGTGCAATGCAGCATTTTATTACATGAAAATGTCATATTTCCATATTTGGGCAATGAAACGTAGCGTATACCACACTTCTCCACCGGTTTAACCGGTTTTGAAAACGTAAAACTTTATTGCCAATTCATATTATAGAAATGGCTTATGTGTTTCAACGGAACAGCCATTATAATTTTTTATTGAACGATATGATTGACTGATAATTTGTATTTTTCTGCGCTCTTTAAAAGACTGGAAAAAATACATTCAAAACCTGTAACATTTCTCGCCGTGTATTGGTCAAAACATCTAATAAATATGTAATCTAATATGTATATAGGCCATGATGATGTCGACGACGACGACAATATTAAACCAGGGAGCAGAGGGGTCAGGTATGAGTTACACTTCTTGAACGTGTTACGTACCTGGCCTTTGACAACTCGCGAATCAAAACCTGGATTTTCAACTCATTAGCAAATACTTCATGTATTAAAGTTTAAACAAACTCATTGAACCGCAGCCTAAAATATTATTGTGGGCTCGCATGCAAGCTGATTGATCTTTATAGATTTAATAATATGAAAAGGGAGGAAGCCGCCGTTGGGCCATTTTGTTGAAAAACGAAATTTATTTAATAATTGAGTCGGTTTTCTTTGTTCTTTCTAGAGCAGTATCTACGAAATATCCCAAGAGAACCGATAATTAAAAATTCAAGGCGCTGTATATAGATATTGCCCTGGTCATAGTCCCAGAATTATATTGTCTGGAGACGCGGCGAACATCAAAGCGGTTAGCAGTGACCTACAATTTAGGTTGAGGGGGGGGGGGGGGATAAGGTGCACAATCTTTTGTTTTATGTTTATTAATATTTATAAAGCAACGCTGCTATTGGTTGATTGCTTCATTATACCAAAAATACAATGTGTTCAGCAAGCTTAAGGTAGAACAAAGACTTTGGCTGCGTTTCCAGACAATTCATTTTTAGAGACTATGCCCTGGTCAACGTATATAGTAATTATATGGGGTTTTTTTGAAAACCTCCTCAACTATTACTGAAATAAGTCAGTTAATTACCTCGAACCTCAGCTTTTATCCAAATAAATTCTGTTTTTGGATAAAAGCCTCGGTTCTCGGTAAGTAACTCTTACTTAAGCTAAAAGGACCAGTGAACTCTATATAAGGACTGGAACGATACCTACAAACCAAATTTTGAAGCCATCATGGAGGCTGACATGCAGGGCAGCTCCAGTCCTCTTTATATGCAAGAAAGTCTTTATTTTTTAAGTTATATTTTGTTATGACCCAATTACAAAGAAATGCAAACATGCTACAGTAATAGATATTTCTTCTAAAGTCTTTTAGCAGCAAAAACGTAGCTTGAATATTTGACAGAAAAAAACAATTTGAGACCGAAACCGCGCGGATCTCTTGATTTTTTGTAGGGCAGCTCCAAGTGTCGAGGTATCAAAAGTCAAGAAAAAAAGTCTATGAACTATCCTGAATCAAATAAAGTTAGCATTAATCAGGGCTAAAGCCTACTGAAATCTAGTGGCTATAATCTGTCGAGCATATGGATGCTGACATGATCAATAAAGACTTAAATATTAAATTTTCTGAACAGTCAAAAAATCAAACAAAACACAGAAATACGAGCCGACAGGGTTTTGAAGGCATCAAAGATAAAAAATATATGTGGTCTTACAATGATTCAAAAGGTATGAGGCGACTATTCATAAGAGCAAAGGCACAGCTTGACAGGGTTGCAAGAATTCATAAAATAAAGACAAATATATACTAAATAAAACCTGAATTTTCGTCAGGAGTTTCCATCAATCTAAGCAAAATTTTGCTTTCGTTTGGCAATATATTTCCTCCTTCAATCTATTTTTCCCAGCAAACATACGTCAGACAGAAAGGACAATGATTCTAATACATACTGGCTTCGTTATATCAATTCTAAAGAAGTTCAACTACAAAAAACTAAAAAAATATCGCTGGGCCATTGTTCTGTTTTCTACCGCTCCTTGGACGTCGGTCAGACGTTGCGTTGCCCCCAGCAGCCGGAAGTTTGGCTTCATCCAATCATAAGTCGGCCTTATGGAGGTAGCGTTCCAGTCCTTATATAGAGTTCACTGAAAAGGACCTATAATAAGTCGCAAAAATTCCTAGGCCTGCGATAAATACATATCAGTGGTCGCTACCATTAGCAGAAGGACCATTGACCTTTATCACTGGACCGCGCGTGCTCCTATTACTTTTGAGTTGGGAGAGAAGTGAGACAATTTTCAGTTTCAAAATGGCGGTATTTATAGGTCCTGCTAATGGTAATGGTTGCTGACCGATAGCTAAGGACCGGAGCGAGGGGCAAATCACTGATTTCAATCACGTACACCTTCAGAAAAATCACAAAAAAATCATGAAAAAAATCAAAAAATCAAGAGAAAAATAAAAAAATCATAAAAAAAATAACATGATTTTTTTTTGATCATGTACACTTTTCAGGAGTTAGTTGCAACGAGGGGCAAATCACTGATTCAAATCACATACACCTTCAGAAAAATCATAAAAAATCACAAAAAATCATGAAAAAAATCAAAAAATCACGAGAGAAAGAAAAAAATCACGAAAAAATATCACATGAATTTTTTTATCACGTACACTTTTTCAGGAGTGATTTGCCCCTTGGACTGGAGTGTTGACACAGGCATTTAAAATTGCATTAGACAAGAAACTAAGAAACTCGTCGATGATCGTTAGGTGTTTTATAGTGCGGTAAACGAAGAGATTTCTATCGTCCGTCTATTTTCCCGTCGTTAAAACAAGAAAGCCGGACGACAAACTACCAGACGGTCCAGACTGGGACAGTGGAAGACCGTCAAAATCCGTCAGTCAGAAGCATTTCGTCTTCTAAAATACTTTATCGGGTTATAACGACACTTGGGATCTGAGTCGGAATAAATCGTAGTTCATTTATAACATGAGGCAATCTCGTTCCCAGAGCCCACGTTCCCCACCCGGGAAACGAGAGATTCTGGGATAATCCGTTCACGCCATCACAGGATTCTTGTTATCCGGAAGAAGAGTTAATCATGTTCATCAGCCAATGAAATATCGATGTGAAACGGATTATCCCAGCCGAGTCTCTCGTTTCCCGGGTGGGGAACGTGGGCTCTGGGAACGAGATTGAACATGAGGCTGAAGCAACGGTAGTGAACATAACATTTCTGATTTCAGAAACTTTTTAATGTTTAGGTATTCGATAAGGATAAAATTTGGTTATCGATTATCCTTGACAATAATCCTAAACGTAGTGTCTAAAAATAATGAACTCAAAACATGAAAAAACAGTCCCAGCCTATGTTATCTTCCCGTTATGCTTAAATAGATAGATGTAATTTGCATAGGGGCCCAAATTGAATAGGAGACTAATTTGCATGTGGGCCTAAATGAAACAACGATTTGATGTATTTACATAAATATATTTTTTTTCTGCGATAAGTACATGTCAGTGGTCGTTACCATTAACAGAAGGACGTAAATGCCGCCATTTTGTAAGTGAAAATGGAGACACATTTTGGGCAGCACCCGCAGTCCAGTTATACAGCTATTTCAATAAACGTTGTTGGTAAGATCGGCGTAAAGCCCACGCGACCAGACCGAAAGGGAGTATGGGTAAAAACCACTGAAACAATAAAATTATAGAATTTCTACAAATAAACTATTGAATCTCCATTTCAACCCACACTCCCTTTCGGTCTGGTCGCGTAGGCTTGACGTAGATGTTACCGACAACGTTTATTGAAATAGCTGTATACAGGTCAGTGGTTTCTTCCCTTCCTCTATTTTCATTCGTGTCCCCATCGGGGCATATCGTTTCCGAAGCATGTTTCGCTGAGGTTCGGCAATGCGAGCCCACTGTACTTTAGGCCGCGGTGTAATGAGTTATTTTGCTTAAAACTTAGTACACGAAGTATTTGCTAACTTGCCTAGTTTGTCTCATTTTTATTTTGAAAAATTTGAATAGTCTAAAAAAGTTAAGGGAGATACCGAAAAACTGTAAAGGCTATTATTTTTCATTTTAAAGAGATCTTGGACATAATCACATGACTCAAACTTGATTATCTCCGCCAGGAGGTTATGTTTCCACCTTTGTTTGTTTGTTTGTTTGTTTGTTTGTTTGTTTGTTTGTTTGCCTGTCTGTCTGTCTGTCTGTCCGTCTGTCCGTCCGTCCGTCCGTCCGTCCGTCCGTCCGTCCGTCTGTCTGTCTGTCTGTCTGTCTGTCTGTCTGTCTGTCTGTCTGTCTGTCTGTCTGTCTGTCTGTCTATTGCACCGATTTTCATTAAAGTTTGTAGAAGGGACCAACGACCAGTCCATTAAATTTTGGTTGAATTTAGTTAAAATTTGGATGATCAAAATCTGACCGCAAGATTCTCCTCGTAGAAGAAATGCTTGATTGCGCTCATTATCCTTATTTTATGCAAACAATCTGGCATAATTTTGGTACGAGTGCAATCAAGCATTTTATTCATACACGCATGTGTGATGTTTGGTCTCGTGAGCTAGCCTGGTTAGCGGAATGGCTTGTTTTCTTTTTAAAGTGGTACTACGTCGAAAAAATCGTGAATCTAGTATTGATACCAGTAAACTATAATTTCCAAATGAAGAATACCGGCGTTTTTAGTTTCTTCAGTTTCAGAGATATTGTAATATTTCATCGAATTCCCCTCGCTCCAGGTCTATAATGCTAAAAACACACTCCAACGCTCACATTGTTCTTTCCATGGATACCGTTTGCAAACAGGCGCCTTCCATTTGTAAATTTTTTTAAAAATTTTTTTCTCCATATATAAAACAACTTTTACTGCAATACATTGACATGAATATTTATAGACACACATACACTGCATTTCGAATGTTTCAATATAATATTTCTTTAAAAAGAAACATAAAATTAATATTTTAACTTTTTTGTAAAAAGGCTCGTGTTTCTAAATGGTTTCCGTAGAAAGAACATGATGCGCACTGTGGAGTGTACTTTTATGATAACTATATTTGTGCAACGTTTGAATTATTTCCTCCTGCTATTTGCGTAGATAGAGAGTAAATGACGTCATGAGGCACCTAATTTATATGTTTCAGAAACTTAAATATCGCGAGAACGAGACAATATTTTGAGAAACTGAAAACGCCGGTATTCATCATTTGGAAATTCTAGTTTACTGGTATGAAAATTAGATTCACGATTTTTTTTTGTCGTAGTGCCACTTTAAATATCTCTAATAACCCGCTGGCTGAGGTATTTGCAGTCTCTGAGTGCCCTCTAGTTTTGGATTCATTTCTTCTCTCGACCTCTCTAAGTAATTTGTTTGGTTTCGCATTTTGCTGGATTCTTCTGGTTACCCACAAGTGTTAATATCTCCTTGCACTCAGTCGCTCACCGCTTTGGTTTTAACATTTCTTTAAATATACTGAAACATACCCGGACTCCAAGTGTTTGACAGCTTCATCGAAACTGTTTGCACTATACCGGCGCATATGTTGCCAAATGTGTCGATAGAATGGATCATCTGAACTTCTAAAGTACTCTTCGTTGGCGTATCCTTTTACCGTCCCTATCGCAAAAGGTGTTGCAAGATCCTGGAGCTATTTTCGGAAAATGAAAAAAATATATATAACAAAGGATAATGTAAATACATGGAAATATTAATTGCGCGCTTGTGGTAATGAATGGGCATGTGCATCGAGGCCGAATACTCTCGAATGCATGACAGGAATTAAAAAAACTTTTATAAGTTTTTATAAATTTTGCCTGATTACCTTTGGATCTTTGATACCAGCTTTGCTTAAAGGTAGAATTTCTTCTTTCATTACAAGAAAAGCTGTAAGATTTGCCGTATAGCTAGTAAGCGTAATAAGCATACAAAAAGCAAATAATACAGTCAGACATCGCGTTGCAACGCTCTTTGGACGCATATTGATTCCGGACGCCGGGACAACCAAGCTCCACGTGTACAGAGCGGATTCTACTAGTGAAAATATGTGTCGCACTTGCATATGTTGTCCTCGTTTTCGTAGACCGTATGGACTATATCTCTCCATCAACCATATAGACAAAAAAACTGCATTGACAAGGATAAGAAGGCCAACCCACAATCTTACGGTAAAAGGATACAAAACGCCAGTTAAATTACTTTGATTGCGATAATCAACTTTTACCAGAAGACCCATGCCTACGTCAAGGATACGGCTTGTGAAGTCCACCACTGTTAAACGTGTTGGGTTGATGACCAAATCTGCAATTGCCATATCTGCTTCTCCACGAAGTATTTCTCCGATCATTCCTGACCATTGACCTGTCGTGTGATTAAGCTCACCATACTGTCCATCTTTGACCAAGTGTATTTCCACAGAAAGTCCAATATTCTGTATCAACATTTTTAAAATATCAATACAATATCCAAAACAGCAGTAGTCTTTACCATCTCTTCCGCGACACTTCAAACTTTTTACGCACTGGTTTTCCTGTGTTTTTTGATCTAACATTACATAAGGTTTAATTTCGTCAGTTACTACAACTTTAACAATTCTCTTTTCATTAATAGGATTGATTGGAGGCCAGCCTTTGTAGAACATAGTAAGTGAACCTTTCGAATGACGACCTATAACTGTCGAGTTAGTCTCAGCAAGGCTTTGACCTGCTCTTCTGTAGATAACGTTGTATTCTAAATTGGCCCGAAAACCATTTTTGTCAAATTGGAGTCGTCCCATGTGGCCATCTATTTTCGCATTTTCCATTGCCCTAAAATGAAATGAATATTGGCATCAACAATGCAAGGAAAATCTAGCCCAAATACCGGGCTGCATGAACCAGGTGCTTATTCGTTCAATAGGCGAGTTTCAGGGTGTTGCGCACGCATCGTTTTGCAAAGGAATTGGCGGGCTCTTGGCGGGCTCCCCACAAAGTAAGCAATGGCAAACAGACTTGCTAGCGAGCCAACAACAGCAGAATAACAGTGTTAAACATCCAGAAACTGTATCTATACTTTGTTTATTTTCAACAGTTGTTTACTTTGAGTGGAGCTTGCCAGTTTCTTTGAAAAATGATGCGCGCGCAACACCCTGAAACTCGCCTATTTAGTGATCATGAAATTGGCATGGAAGAACTCATGCATTCTAAGATATTATTATATGGCACGGATTACTTCCGGTAAAATCACGCGCTGTGATTGGTTGATGACGTGGCGAGATTTTTCCGTAACGCCCACGGGCATTATGAAAATTGTTCATGCCCTACGAAAACATAGTGCAATTTGTCTGCGCATGCGCTAGTCACTGGAAGGCAAGCAATGGCGGATTTCGAAAGAAAACATGCGGCTAAAAGCTGACCTGCACCAGGCTAAAAATAGCAACACTGCGTTTACGTCATTATGATTATGGTAATATATGATAACACGCTATCTGTCACGACTATGACTATGACACGCACTTAATTAAAAAATATTTGGGGGGACTCGCTGATCAATCATGTGAAACGTGTTTTCGTTCTGTTGCGAGATTCCTTCGTGGTTTATACTCTTCGAGTTGTTCGCTGCTCCCTTGCGCACTATACTTCAACTTGGAAACATCCCAAACGTAAGTAGAGAAAACATAACCAGCCGATAAAAGCTACTGACCGTTTAAAAACACCCGCCTATGACGCGAAAATATCCGAGTTGAAACAGACGAACGTGAGTGGAAACTATATCGACTTGTCTTACTTAAAGATGTTTTTTCTGCGTTTCAAATTTTATCTTGTAAGTAGAAACTATCTAAAATCTATCTTATACTTTACACGTGAAGATACTTATAATTATATGTGTAACATAAGCCCACTGCATGACTCCCGTTGCCCTTCCGCGGTGTTGCTATTTTTAGCCTTGTGCAGGTCAGCTTTTAGCCGCATGTGAAATGAATTTTCCGCTGGTATGAATATGATTAGCAGATTGATTGTGCTTAGCACAATACCTTGCAAGGCTTCAGTAATTTCATTGTCTTGTATCGTATAAATACGCCCTTCTGCCGCACTATTATCACTATCACTCGCTGATCCTACAACTACACATTATTCTGCTATGTCTGACCGCGAATCACCAGTTGATAACGAAGCCGGAGAATCCTCAAAGTTTGCTGAAGAAAATTCAAAAGATGACAGTGTTCAACAAGTCTTTTCGATGTTCAAATCCTACTTAGAAGAGCGATTTGATCAGAAAGGCAAAGAATTTGAGATCAAAAGCAAGACAGACAAAGAGATCGTTCAGCTTAAATACAAGGGAAATCAGAAGCAATTCGAGTTAAACGCGCAGATTGATTCGATTTTCGACAGCATTCATACAGAAAATCTAAAGCCGGAACACGGCCGTCCAGTGCAGCAGCTGGTAGAACAAGGCAAAGAGCTTATTCGAAAGAGGCAAAAGCTGATCAAAATAGCTGATCGGAACAAAGATGGCTGGCAAGTTGTCGAGGAATATGAGTCCGATGACTTGGCTTCCGGATCGGAAGACGAGAAACGTCTCAAGAAAGCAAAGGAATCCGTCAGCCGAAAACGGAGACAGAAAGAGCTGCAGTCGAAATCCAGCGACAAAAGACCTAAAATTGCTGCTATTGGTTCTGATAATCAGCTCTTTCGTGGTAGGATGTAGTTAAATGACCATTTGGTTCTTTTGTACTTTGTTATTTCTCATATGGTTGGGATCTGCTAGTGAATCCAACCATAACCTGTTTGTCTGTTTTCATAGTAATAAAAGGGGAAAATACTTTACGTTCGTTTGAACGCAGTGAATTAGAACGTAAATGAATTTTCCGCTGGTATGAATATGATTAGCAGATTGATTGTGCTTAGCACAATACCTTGCAAGGCTTCAGTAATTTCATTGTCTTGTATCGTATAAATACGCCCTTCTGCCGCACTATTATCACTCTCACTCGCTGATCCTACAACTACACATTCCCTCCCACCCTCCCTTTCACAGTTTAAAATTTGTAACTGCAGAGCAATCTTCTTTTCGCAGGCAGTAGAAGCACTAATGAAGACTACGGCAGATGTTTCAAATGCAACAATAGCGGCCACTGGGCAAGGCAGTGTAAATTACCGTGGAATAACAGACCATTCCAATACGGAGGCCAAAGTGGATATACTTACGGTAAATCAGGACCCAATTTCAAGCCGCGATGAATTGTTACAGGTACCTGAATTATCCTCTAAAAATTTTGAGTTTGAAATAGGCTATACTCAAAACGTCAAAGGAAATCTCAAAAGAAATGTATCGTTTTGGAGAACAATTGGTACATCAAGATTTATCCTTGACGTTATAGACCATGGCTACAAATTGCCTTTCGAAAAATTACCGGAACCAGTGCATTTGAAGAACAATAAATCAGCTGCAAAGCATGTGGTTTTCGTCAACGAAGCTATTTTAGAGCTTGTTAACTCTGGCAGGGCTATCCAGATTCATACTGCTCCTCAAGTTGTTAATCCTTTATCAGTCGCTGTCCAAGCGAGCGGTAAAAAGAGATTAATCCTAGACCTAAGGCACGTGAATAAGTGTTTGTTGAAAATGAAAGTCAAATACGAAGATTGGAAAATAGCCTTGGCGTATTACCAGCAGAATGCATACATGTTTAGTTTTGATTTGAAAAGCGGATATCATCATATAGACATATACAACGAGCATCAAACGTATTTAGGTTTTTCTTGGCGTTCTCCTAATGCACAAAGCGATTCCTTTTACGTTTTTACTGTCCTTCCATTTGGTCTATCGACAGCTCCACATATTTTCACCAAAGTGGTGAAACCTTTAGAAAAGCGCTGGCGATATATCGGTATAATCATTGCTATATTTTTGGATGACGGTTGGTCTTTAGACAAAAGTATGCAAACTTGCAGTTCTAATGCCAAAACGGTGAGGAATGATCTAATACGCGCAGGTTTTATCCCAAACGATGAAAAATCAATTTGGGAACCTACACAATCGTTAGATTGGTTGGGGCTGACGTGGAACTCTCAAAAAGGTACTTTGAGTATTGTGCCAAGACGAATTCAAACAATTTTCGACACAATAGAGCAAATAATTGCATTTGCATTTAAAATTTCGGCAAGGCAATTGGCAGCTCTTGTCGGGCAGATTATTTCCACTGGGGCAGTTATTGGTACCATAGCGAGGATAATGACCAGGCATTGTAGCATGTCCATAGCTACTGCCTCTACATGGGACACAGAATTCCGATTAGATGATTACTGTAGACGCGAGATTTATTTTTGGAGAGACAATATAAGAGTCTTCAACGAAAGGAACTGTTTTTTGTATAAAACGCCAAGTTGCTTTGCGTACTCAGATGCCAGCGATACCGGTTGCGGATCGCTGATAACAATGAATGAGGCTACTGTATGTCACAAAATGTGGTTACCTCATGAGAGGGCTAAAAGTTCCACATGGAGAGAATTGGCTGCCATCGAATTTGCTATTCTATCGTTTAAAGATATTATAAAAGGTTCCCACGTTAAATGGTTTACTGACAATCAGGCAGCAGCAAAAATAGTTGAGGTCGGAAGTATGCGTTTAGAGCTGCACGATATTGCTCTTCGTATCTTCAGCGTTTGTCTTCAAAACGCTATTAACTTGGATATTCAGTGGATCCCGAGAGATTTGAACACTAGAGCTGACTATCTAAGCCGTCTTATCGATATCGACGATTGGGAAATCACGAATGCGTGTTTTGCTTATTTGAATAATCTATGGGGACCGTATACGGTTGATTGTTTTGCGAATTACTACAATTGTAAGTTACAACGATTTTTCTCAAGATTTTGGAATCCCAATACAAGCGGAGTCGATTTTTTAATCCAAAACTTAGCCAATGAGATTTGTTGGGCTGTCCCGCCAGTTCCCATTATTTCCAGAGTTCTGCATTACATGTGGCATCAGCAAGCAACAACGACCATAGTAGTACCCTTTTGGCCATCGGCTAATTTTTGGCCTGTTATCATGTCGAAGTTTCGAGCGTTTGTCATAGATCGTAAAGTTTTTGAGGGTCAAGATATTTTAAAGCGAGGTCGCAATGTTAATTCACCATTCGGATCTGACAGATTCTGGGGACAAATGATAGCTTTTCGCATGGACTTCCAGAAATAATTAAATTGTGTTCTACTTTCTGTTCGTATGTTTTATACAGTCTGGCAGCATATTTCATTTGAAATCGCCTTTAATAGTAAGAAATGGTTTTGGGTTATCATGAAACGAACTAACAAGTGGCACTGGCCACAATCTGTTAGTGTCAGATATTTTAAAAGAGGATTTAATGTGGCACTGGCCTATATTATATGTGCAGAAGCGGCGCTGGCTGCTCCAACGTTTTGAGAGAATATGAAATATTGTTTTGTGCACGGCTTACAGAGTACAGACTTTAAATTATTGCAATTCTCTTTGAGCGTGAATAGAAGCATTGTTGCACACACTAACGTTTCCCCTCTTTCAGGTTGTATGCTCAAGCAAATCTTGGGAAAATGCGCCTAAAGTTGTCATTCAACGTTTGGAAAGTCTTGTTGATCTCGTGTTAAAATCTCGTAGCGACTCAACGACAAAAGCATACGAACGAGTTATTAGTAAGTTCTTTCAGTGGTGCAAGGAAAAGGAAATTCCGCTAACATTGCCCTTTCCCGTTTCAGTTATCGCGTTGTTTCTATTTTCGAAAGCCAAAGACTCGAAGTCCGTAAGTTCAGTTCAGCTAGCCAGCGCCGCTTTAAAGTGGTTGCATTCTTTTACACCTGATAATAATCCTAATCCACTGGACAGTCCTTTTTGTAAGAACATCTTAGAATCTGCGAAGAGAAGCTATAGCAAACCCATCCGAAAGAAGAAACCCGTGTCTACAGGCCTTATCAAAAAGTTAATAGACAAATTTGGCAGAAGTAACAATAATCTAAAAGATTTAAGAATTGCAGCTATGTGTTCAATAGGTTTTGCAGGATTTTTTAGGTTTAAGGAATTGAGCAATATTCAAGCAGATCACATTGATTGGCACGACGACCATCTTAGAATACTTGTTCCACAAAGCAAAACGGATATTCATCGTGAAGGGCAATTTGTTTACATTCAAAAAATCGGCGGCGAATACTGTCCTGTAAGCGTGTTATCGAAGTACATGGGCCTTGCCAGCATCGAGTTCGACAGCTCGGCCTTTCTGTTCCGTCCATTGGTGTTCCACAAGCGCGGATCTTTCTATTCGTTGGGAAAAGGTGCACTTTCGTATTCACGAAGCCGAGAGATATTTAAGGAAGCGTTAACGACTCTCGGTTATGACGCCACGAAGTATGGTCTACACAGTTTAAGGTCAGGTGGTATAACATCAGTGGTACAAAACAGTAACAACTCCATTCCTGAAAGACTTCTCAAATTACATGGAAGATGGAAAACGGACACTGCTAAGGATATGTACGTTCAGGAAAGTTTGCACAGCAGATTAGAAGTTTCCAGTTATCTGGGGCTATAATTGTAAAATTATTATTTGTACTTTCTTGAGACAATTAGCAACGTAATAACATTGTGTGATGATTTAGCGAACGTCGTATTTCGCGATTATTAAAATAGTTGGGATCTGCTAGTGAATCCAACCATAACCTGTTTGTCTGTTTTCATAGTAATAAAAGGGGAAAATACTTTACGTTCGTTTGAACGCAGTGAATTAGAACGTAAGGAAATGTTGCATTACCAGAAATTTGGGACAAGATGGTGGCGCGCGTGCGTATTAAGGACCATAATAATGGAGATTCTCAACAGTAAATAATAAGGAGAGCACATAATAATTCAAATTTTGCTTAAACGGTGACATATTTCTTCTTTGCCCGACTCCATTTGACTTCAGCATGGACTAAGGAACAGTTATAACTAAACACTTGCTTACTTCGACGACAAAGTACTTCCCTAGCTCGTCTTATTTTTGCACTGAAAGCGCCACTATCCATAGTGTTAGCCATAGTAATTTTTGCAAACAGGTTCTAGAAATTGGCCAAACTGACCAACAACGTTATGGGCGATGCGAAGTGCCCGACTCGCGTTGCATTCGGCAAGAGTCAGTCTACTTCGAGAGCACATAAAGGTCCTCATTTGTCTCTAGCAAAGTACTTCCAAAAGCGTTGGAACTTGCTTGATTTCACAGTACTTATCGTGCACGATTTAGGCGAATTCTAAAGAACTCAATGACCTGAATAATGAGAAACACTAGAATACAGTAGAATCACATTCATTAGAAATTCTGGAATACATAATTATATTATTAGGCGAATATAGCCGCTGACCGACAGCAGTGGCACAAATGACCCAAATTTCTGGTAATGGTTCAAATCGCTTTAACGATGTCGTTTTGGATCTGGTATCTGTTTGCCAATCTGGATATTAAAGAAGTAAGACTAATTTGGTCTTCTGTGTTACAATTTATTATTGTGTTACATAATCATTCTTTTACGATACTATCCACTGATGGTACTATCAAAGTAATATTTGATGTATCCAAGGCCTTTTTTCAGCATTAAAAATATTGGCTTAACATTATTATATAGAGCAAAACATATTGTTTGTATAATGTTAAATTAACTGTTATTTTTTTATTTGGTTTATTTTTTTTTATAGATCTTCTGGGTGTGGTGATAGAGGAAAGATGTTGTCAAATATTGTTGTTGCTCCTGAAAAACTACAAAATTATCTAATTGTGTCTTAGTCATAAATACTTAGGCTGGTTGTCAACTCTGAATTTGTGATGCATCTTATGGCTAAGGCACCGGATTTAATCTTTCAAATCAGTTCCTAAAAATCCAAAATATAACTTACAGTATTCTGATAATGTATAGTCTACTGATCTATTGTTACAATAATAATTTATCTTGTTGTTACAATGCATCCTTGTACTCTTTTGTGTAATGTCACAACTGACTTACTTTGTTTTAATTCTTCTATCTTTTGTTCCATTTCTACTATTTTCTTCTTTTCAATATTTGCAGTTTTGGGTTTGGTTAGAGTTTTGGATAGCTGTAGGGGTTAGGATAAGAATTTGGTTTGGGGTAGAATTAGGGGTAAGGTTAGGAGTAATGTTTTCGGTAGGGTTTCGAATTGAGGTGGAGTTAGGATTTAAGGTGGGGTTTGGGTTAAGGTTTGAAGTGGGGTTTAGAGAGTAGGGTTTGGGTTTTCTTGTAGCAAGTATTTATAGTTGTGTTAGGAGACTAGTATCTTCTGTATTTATTTTGCCATGCCATGTTTCATCCCAATTCGAGCTATTTTGTACTGTTTTGGTGTCCAAGAATTTCTCACTTTGTGCATGACAACAAGCACTGTTGCAAATATATTTACAAAGTTATTTACTCAGATATTATACAACAGTGCACTGCTGGGAAGGTATCCGTTTCGACTGTTGGGGCACGCTAAAAACCGTCGCAAAGAACGACTCGAAATTTTCACTGTTATTGGGAGTTTTCCCTGTTGTTTGGTTCCTGGCATTATTTCTTTCTTATATTTTTGCCAAATTTATATATAAATAAATAAATAAAATTTCCCTTCTTGCCGTCTTTTCTGGCATATACAGCACCCCTTTCCACTGTGGAAAGCATCTATCTGTTCACAAAAATGAGAAGGAATACAGCACATTTTATCAACACATTTCTCAAAAATACCTTTCTCTCCGCCATCTTGTTTCAAAAACATTGGATTTTCACACGGCATTTACATGCCGACCGTTTGTTATTGTTTGAAAAGAGACTGGGCTTAGCGTTCAAACTGACGCATGCGCAGAAAAATTGCACCTATGTTCCCTACGAATGGAAACAAACAAAAAATCCTAATAAGAAACTTTTATTGCCGAAAAACGAAGAAAACAAATTAAATAAACGACGATGAACATTATAAAAGTAAATTGTAGTATCCGGATGAGAACAAAACAACAGAAAATAACGCTAGTTCGGTGTTTTGACGAAGTTAAAGGAAGCGAAGGCCAAGAAATACAAGATTGATTTTGAAATAAAAAGTGCCATATAATAAACTACTTAATAACCTCGACCGTTCGGTCTTTACGGTAAAATATTAAACCTTGATCTTGAACGTATTAACCTCGCTATCGCTCGGTCAATACAGCAAGACTTCGGTTTAATATTTTACCGTAAAGACCTCACTCTCGGTTATTAAGTAGTTATAGTAATTGACATAGAGACTATACGTAATATGAACATGTTTTTTAATCGGCTAAAACAAATCCTTGAATTTGATTGGCTATTGCTAAAGCTTATCAATTGCTGATAGAAACCTTTGGCGATAAACCAACGTAAAATCTTTTTTTAACCACATTGACCAATCACAAAATGTGTAGTAGCTATGTGACTAGTAATAATCAGTAGAGCCAGCGCTGTTCTGTTAAGCAACATGCAACAACGGCGCAATATGCAATTTAATTGACTAATAAGCAAATAACAGAAGAAATTGTATATTTAGGCAAAGCAATAAGTTCTACAGAAAACTAAAATGGCTACAAAATGGTTAGAATGGAAATCACTAACGGTAAGATTGTTAAATTGTTTATCAGTGTTCGTTTACAACGAAATATACACTACAGCAAAACACATTTCAAAACCAGAGGCGTAGCCAGAAGGGGGGCTGGGGCCCCCGGCCCCCTCTGGAAAAAGTGCTGGCCCCCCCTGAGAAAATTTGGCTTCATATGCCTCAGTTAAGCTGCCCCCCCTAGGTTTTTCCTGGCCCCCCCTTGACACAAAATCCTGGCTACACCTCTGTTCAAAACTATACGCTTGCTGTCCATTGGCAAGTTTTTATGATTTAGGTCACATGCTACAACGGCTAAAATGAATGTTTCTTTTAACGTTTTGGCATCTTTAGATATTAAATGAGTGGAAATTTATTGTTTCAGTATTGTGACATGAAAACCCCAGTTCAATTATGCTAGAAAACTTTACTTTTTGTTCAGTTACCGTACGAGACCAAGAAACTGTCCGAAATAATCACTATTGTCGTTGGCAGCTAAAATATATTAAACGAACCTCAAAGAAGACGTTACGGTCAAGAATATATTTAAGAATGCATATATACTCCCCCCTCCCTCCCCAAAGGAATACCACAGTGTTTTGAGTGGCGATCATGTTTGTTTCTAAGCGTTTATAAGCCCGAGGAATTTGTTTCGCTATATACGAGCTACCACTTGATGGCAATGACTGAGTAATATGCCAAGCAGGTTGAAAATATACGAGGCGAAGCCGAGTTCTTTTAAACACTTGACTGTATTTAGACACGGCGGAGGATGAACACTGACGAGTGTTGGATATAGCTTAATCTTAAACGAATTTAGATTTTAAGAGAAAATCGACCTCAAAATTGGCTAAATTTGACTGTAAACTTTCTCCGATTTCCACATACTGATAAAATAGTGCTTTCTTTTGAATTTTCTTCATGAATTATTAATGAGTTTGAGAATTTATCTTCACAATCTTTTTCAAAAAAATTAGTATCAACCACTTTTCTTGTCAATTTAATTAAATAACAAAGAAGCCAGAGTAAAGTACTAAAAGAGAATTCCGGGTTGAGAAGGTTAAACTACTACTCATATTTTACTGTAACTTACCGGTACATATTCTCGCTGAAATTACTCCGCAGACGACCATGGCAACCATTGTTGGATAAACGATGAAAATTATTCTCACTTAAGCTTGTGCTATTTAATGCTTTTCTGAATAACTCTAATGAGTCCTGCAAGAAATGTTTGAAGGTTGGGGGTGTATCACCGTAATTTGACAGAGTTACTTCAAGGACTGCACTTGGCAGCACTGCACGCATATTTCTTTCCCTTGATTGTATTTCCCGCTTTTTTGTCCCAATAATGGACTTACTAACCACATTTGTAAAACCGTATAATTTAGCTTTCCTTAAAATCAGTACAGCAAGATCATGTTCTGAAAGAATAACCACAGCGCTAACGTGGATGTTGTTCATTATATTAAGTAGTTCAAGATGATCCTGGTCGAACTTTATCGTGAAATTAACGAGAAGTTGTAAATGCAGATTTCCTGTATTTTTCAACATGGTCATAAGCTCTGATGTCCTTTTGAGGTTCACATCATCATTGTCTGAGAGGATTGCCACGCTCTTCCATTTGTAGAACTGTAAAAGCTGACTAATGACTGGGAGTTGTGAAGAATGATGTGGCTCAAAATGAAGGATGGTGTTTTTCTCCTAATACACAGGAAAGTTAAATATTAGAATGGTATACGTACATTGGTATTACAATAAATTTTTTATTAAATTGAAAAACTAACAAGACGCTTGCTCATGCGTTCACTCGGGCTAATGATTTTTCAATTGGCGTAGCCTGCGCACATCTAGAAATTAACGTGAGAAACAGCTTGAATAGTTACGTTGAAACACTCTGAGACTGACTGCAAAGTTGGAAATTACGACAGCACACATAGTACACACTCTAGCAAGACTATCATAATTTTTGATAAATCGAACAGGGTCTTAAATTAGTACACCTTTCCAGTAAGCGTTTGCTGATGTATTACAAGCCCGTTTAATTGCCGAATAATTAAACAGATCTTAATGGCCCATTGGCCCTCAATACTTTCGGCAGTAGACAAAACCTGTGGTATTGGGTTCGGCAGATTCGAACCAGCGAGCATTCCATATAGAACTCATTAAAATCGTATGAACAAAATATTTAATCATATTTTTAAAACACACATTTCCAAATGTAATATGACACCTACATGCATGATAATATCTAGACATGCTAGTTAGTTCTAAAGAACCATGCAAAGCTCTTTGTTGGATTTATTAAATTTATTCATTATATAAAACTGCATTAAATGCGTTGATTTTGCGCGACTGTGTTGTTCTTCGTTGTACAATTAATCTCGTGGTGTACGCTATAAATTTCAATTGTCACGCAATCTCTTATCTTTTCGGAGCAATAAGCTCCAATAAGACAATTGAAAAGAATAGATATTTTTGGCGAATCTACCACTTTTCGTCATATTTTCCAAATGTTGTTTTGAGTTTATAGCACTTTAAACTAACATCCTAAGTATTACAACACTTAAATAAAATATTTAAAAAAACACATTTAGGCTAATAGCACTTATCAGGCAATTGTGTATTTAAACTCATGCATAAATAGATATCAAAGTTTTAAACTAGTACATCTACTATTACCTTAGGTAAAAGGCTCGGACGTCCATCATAAAATCTCTTCACTACTGGAATCCTTAGATGGCCGGCAAAAATGTCAATGATATTGAAACTGGTGCGAGGATTCTGACAAATAATAAACAAGGAAACGCCATGTTTTTCGATAAAATTCTGAAGTGCAATAGTAGTATTGTAGAAAGTCAACGAGTCTTTCTTCAGCTTGATGAATTTCAAATTGAACCCATAATCTTGTTTATAGGACGTTTGTCTATTGCTGCACCAGTTAAGAACAATGATATTATGCTTTAACTCCGTTGGTAATCCACTGCAACTTTTTTGGAAATAAAGCAACATAATTTGGAGAATTAAAATTAAAAAAACAAAAGCCATGTAAAATTTGTTATTGTATAATCGTTTCAATATTAATTTGTATGATATCCTTTCAACTTTTGCTGCCTTTAGTAATTCACTGACCAAACCGGCATTAACTTAAGTTCTTGATGTAGACGCCTGCACTAGAAAAGTAAATTAAATGTCCGTTAATTATTTACCAAGCACCTTTTTCATGCAAATTGCAACTTTATTAACTATTCTTAAAAAACACCCAGTTTTTAACTCTTTTGCCTATATTTAGTAAAATTAAAAGCGACATATAGGGCTTTTACGTTTTATGTTATATGATGGTCTGGATAACGGCAGACAATTTTGCTCGTCACCGAAGAAACCCAACACTAAAAATGAGTTAATCTAAACAACGAGTTACAATTTAAGTTAAGATATTGTGTTTGAGTACCTTAACATGCAGTTGCTATGTTATGAGTTAATATTACAAAGTATAATCTCAAAGCACTGACTAATTTTAGTTGTACCAAGCAACGTTTAAACGTCGTGATATTACGTATTTCTAACTCAAAATCTACAATTATTTCTATTTTTGAACTTATAGCCATATTCTATATGCCCTGAAAAGGTTGTGTACGGGATAAAATTTTACTGGGCATGTACCTTTACAACAGACTTAAATACAAATCTTAGTCTAGTTTTGCAATAGATCAAATGTATATACTGAGAATACACGATAATATAGAAATTTGGATACAAATTAGGAGGTGTACGTTTTTTAGAAATGTGGGGACGTACCTGAAAATCATCCTTTGTTAGCTCTTCACCTTTTAAATAGCGTGCAGCTTCTGACGATGGACCAGCCAATGCAGGTAGTAGGGGTTTTTTTTGTTTATGCGAACAAATGGAACAGCATGACTCAGACAAATATTCAGATTAGGGACTTGCTGCATGCACTAGGCTTAGAGTCATATCATTATTCGTACATTAAATTTTTTTTTAATAATCGACAATTTGAAATTCAAAAATGTTAGCGTCTATAGAGAATCTGCAAGTAATGTAAATGTAATATTAAAGACTTATTAACCGAGTGCGAGGTCTGTACGGGAAAGTTTTGCCTGAGGTTTTCGTTTTGCGTACGGACCGGAAATCAAACCCAGCCATATAATAAGTGTATATATTAGCAAAGTTTAGCAAATAAATATTAAACGTGGTGTTTCCACAAACTTATCTTCAATGTTATTTGTCATTTATCACATGTAATAACAGAAACGACTAGCGACGATTGAAACAAAGACTAGCCGCGGTAAGGGTAAAGTGCCAGTTCAGCAGGTAGATATCTTTCTGATCACCTGCTGTTGCTCGATCTGTAGATATATATGTTCCTTCTTAACAACAAAAATAGTTGATATGACTAAAATGTTTTTTTATTAAGGTTATACGTAACACCTTGGAGTACAGTGCTTTGCAAAAAATGCAACTGCGTGTAATTGAGTTTAAAAGCAATCAAATTCAAATTTTTACAGTTTATAGCAAAATGATTGTAGAATTGGACAGTTGATTTACAATTTTGAGAAGTATTTAAACTTGTTTTGCTTAGACAAAATTCGGAAAACGCATTCGATTTGCGCCGCGACGTTTGTTGAACTATACATGCAGCTCAATCAAGGGATTCATCGTGGAATCTTTGGACGGTAGAAAAAGACATCAACTCTCTATTGAATGTAACGCCATCCCAGATACCAAGAAGAGATTCCCACGCCAGCGATAGCCTAATTGGCTCACTCACATCTGCGAGAGATAGCCGACAAGATACCTGAGATCTGCAATGACGCCGATGTCCTCTTACTTGTTGGCAGAGATGCGCCGCCACTTCAGAAGATACATGAATCGCGCAATGGATCTAGGAACGCCCCTTGGGCCCAACGACTCGATTTAGGATGGGTTATCCTTGGTAACGCTTGCCTAAATGGCGCACACAAGCCAGATCCTTCGTGCTACAAGACGCATTTTCTCGAAAGTGGACGACCCTCAATTCTTTTACCCTGCACCAATCTTTTCCATGTCGAGAAAAATATCTCTGATTGTCTTGGCGACGATATCAATGACCAAAAGAAAGAGACATTCGAGAACGGAAGCTTCGAGGATGATCTAGGAGTCAAAGTGTTCGCACCGCGTTCGAAAGACGACGACAAACCTGGTCAGTCTGTCGAAGATAGAAGATTCGCCAACGCCATGGATCATCAAATGGTCAAGAACGATGCAGGAAACTGGGTAGCACCACTATCATTCCGTCACAAAATAACACAACTTCCCGACAATCGCGAAGATGCACGTAAGCGTCTCAACTCCACAAGACGAACACTCGACCGAAAACCAGCAATGAAGAAGCACTATTTCGATTTTATGCAGAAGGCGTTCGACAACGGACACGCGGAGCCTGTCCCGTTGAGCGACCTGGTTTCGAGGAAACCCGTTGGTACTTGCCGCGCTTTGGTGTTTATCACACTCAAAAGCCGGGGAAAATTCGAGTGGTCTTTGATTCTACAGCTGAAACCAGCGGAGTGTCACTGAACAAGCTACTGCTTTCTGGTCCAGATCTAACAAATAGTCTCAGTTTGGGAATTCTCCTGCGCTTCCGAAGCAACACCATGTTCATGGCAGACATCGAACAAATGTTCCACTCTTTCATGGTCCGCGAGGATCACATAGATTTCCTGCGTTTGGTATAAAGACAACAATCCCGATGAAGAGTTAATGGAATACCGAATGAAAGTACAGCTATTCGGGAACACGTCATCACCAGCCATCGTGACGTACGGCCTTAGGAAGACAGCACAAGTTGTAGAAGCTGAATTTGGGTCTGACACAAGAGAATTCGTGGAGAAGAATTTTTACGTGGGCGATGGTTTGAAGTCCGTGCCCGAGTGTGAAGAAGCTGTAGTATCCACCCATATTAGATGTCTAATTAACCCAACTAATAAGTTAATGTAACACCAAGCTCTTTGTTTTAACTAACTGACACTTTGTAACTTAATACATTATTCACACGACGGCTCTCGTGTTGTTATTCGAAGCGCAACACTACATTCTGGCGACGAGGATAAAAAAACCAAAACAAAAAAAAAAAAACCAACCGAAGCGAAGCGAGCACCTAACAGTTTGTAAACGAGAAAACAGTTCTGGAGAAGTTCCAAAGCGCGAACACGGTACAACAGACCGACCAGATAACATTCACAGCTCATCGTAAACAAGACGCCTTCAATGACTTATGGCTGTCTCCAATCTATCCTTGCCGAGTTTTCCTCCGTTTGATGTCCATTTTGACGGCAACGTTGGCCCACGATGGAAGAAATGGCTTGCCAGATTCGACAGACTTCTCGTCGGAACGAACATCACAGAAGCAAAGCAACAACGTGCCCTGTTATTACACTACGCTGGGCCAGACGTCGATGAAATTTTTGACACGTTATCCGATACGGGCGAAGCCAAGGACTATCAAAAAGCAGTCGACGCTCTCAACACATATTTTATTCCTCAAGTGAATACTGCCTACGAAGAATACAACTTTCGCCAAGCCAAACAACAACACGGAGAAACTATCGACGCATACCACACTCGCCTCAGACAACTTGCCCAAACTTGTGAATTTGCCAACGTCGATAAGGAAGTGAAAACTCAAATAATCATCGGCTGTTCATCGCAGCGGTTAAGAAGACGAGCTCTGCGCGACAACCCAAACTTCAAAGATCTGCTAGCTGCTGGCCGAGCACAAGAAAGAAGCGAAGCGCAGGCTGAGTCTGTAGAGAAAGGCGAATCAACCGTGAATTCCCTCAGACACGAACAAAACAAGACCAAGCACTTTCACAAACCACAACATCAAAAACCCAAATCTTCCTACCCACCTGACAATACCAGAAATCGACAAAAATCTTCAGGTCCAACAACTCAATCAACATGTCGTAACTGTGGTGGAAGTTTTCCTCACTCTCGCGAGTGCCCTGCCAAAGGTAAAGAGTGTAGAGCGTGTGGGAAAACTGGCCACTACGCCAAAGTCTGCCGTTCGCACCCCAAACGACAACATGTTCGTCACTTGACCGAAACTGACGAAAGTTTAACCGACGAAGCTGAGTACGTGTTTACCGTCCAAACCCATGGTTCACCAAAAAACCCACCGCTATGTGAAGTGTGTATCGAGAACGAACCAGTCCAAGCCATAGTAGACTCTGGTGCTTCTGTCAACATCCTCGACGAACCAACATACAAAAAAATTAACAAACGCTACAAGAACATTCTCACTAAACCGCAGTCTAAAATATATGCATATGGCTCAAACGTCCAGTTACCACTTTTAGGAATGATTACCGCAAATATCTGCTTCCGGTCAGCCGAGATCAACACAAAATTTTACGTCACGAAAGGACGCAGTGGTAATCTCTTAAGTTGTCACACCGCTGAGAAATTGGGTCTTCTGAAAATAATCGTCAACACAGCAACCGACGCTCCAAACCTGCCTCCCGAAGAAGAATTTCAGGACTTGTTCGGTGGAATCGGTAAAATTAAAGATAAGCAAATTAAGCTACACATTGATCCCGAAGTCAAGCCCAAACAACAGCCCCACCGTCGCATCCCATTCCACATCAGACAAGACGTCGAGAAAGAACTCCAACGACTACAAGACCTCGACATCATCGAAACAGTTGATGGGCCCACCCCGTGGGTTAGCCCAATTGTGGTCGTTCCCAAGAAATCGGGAGAGATTCGACTCTGTGTGGATATGCGAGAGGCAAACCACGCTATCAAGAGGGAAAAGCATCTCATGCCAACCATTGATGAGCTCATCACAGATCTGAACGGTGCAACTGTGTTTAGCACACTAGATTTGGCTTCCGGCTACCATCAACTCGAGCTTGACCCCGAAAGCCGTCACATCACGACGTTCACCACCCACATCGGACTGCGACGCTACAAACGTCTTATGTTTGGAATTAACGCCGCGCCGGAAATATTTCAGAACGCAATCGCCGAGCTTCTCACAGGACTACCGGGATGTAAAAATATTTCAGACGACATCATTGTTTATGGCTGTGACGAGGAAGAGCACGACGAAAACCTGCACCGTGTCTTAACACGCCTACGAGAAAACAACGCCCGACTCAACCGAGAGAAATGCACCTTCCGTCAGTCAGAAGTGATCTTCTACGGACATTCGTTCAGTGCAAATGGCATCAAAGCAGCCCCTCAGAAGATTCAAGCCATTCAAAACATGCAGCCTCCAAAAAATCAAGGTGAAGTGAAATCCCTCCTGGGAATGGCTCAATATGTATCTCGATTTATCCCAAACTATGCGACTATCACCGCTCCTTTACGCGCTTTAACCCATCAGAATTCCAAGTGGAAATGGGAAGAAGCAGAAGAAAACTCTCTTCGCAAGCTACAGGACGAGCTCACTAGCAATCGTGTCATGTCCTATTTCGATCCAACAAAGCCCACCGAAGTGATTGTCGACGCAAGCCCCACCGGTTTGGGAGCAATTTTGACACAAGAAGAGAAAATTATCAGCTATGGAAGTCGTGCACTTTCTGACGTTGAAACTCGCTACTCGCAAACTGAAAGGGAGATGCTAGCAGTCGTCTGGGCCACTGAACACTACCATCTCTACCTTTACGGTGCGCAGTTTACAGTCATCACTGACCACAAACCACTACTCGGAATTTTCAAGAGTCACAAGCCAGCATCGCCAAGAATTGACCGATGGAAGTTGAGACTAATGCCATACAACTGCGAGGTAATGTACAAGCCAGGAAAAGATGCTGAAAATCCTGCTGACTTTATCAGTCGACACCCCGATGAAAGTACTCCTCTTCCAGACAACATCGCAGAGAACTACGTCAACTATCTTTGCAACAACATCGTTCCAAAGGCTATGACCCTATCCGATGTCAAGAATGCAACCAAGGATGACCACGGCCTGCAACAGGTTTCGCGAGCAATCGAAACCAACCGGTGGTTCATCCCAGAGGTAAAGCAGTACAGAAAGGTGAAAGACGAGTTATCCATTTGTGATGGTGTAATACTCCGAGGAAGACGCCTGGTCCTTCCACAATCCCTTCAAAGTCAAGCTGTTGAATTGGCGCACGCTGGTCATCAGGGAATCGTTAAAACCAAACGGCTGTTACGCGAGAAAGTTTGGTTTCCCTCGATTGACAGAATGGTCGAAAGCAGAATCAAGAACTGTGTACCGTGCCAAGCTGCAACTCAAGGTACAACGCCAAGCCCAGAGCCATTGAATATGACTCCCCTGCCCAAAGCACCGTGGAAAGAAGTCGCTGTAGACTTTGTTGGCCCGTTCCCGTCTGGAGAACTCCTGCTAGTGGCAATTGACGAATACAGCAGATTTCCCGAAGTCGAAATCCTGCACTCAACGACCGCCAAAGCTGTCATCCCGAAGCTAGATAGTATCTTCTCGCGACAAGGAATACCTGATGTCGTGAAGTCCGACAACGGCCCTCCGTTCAACAGCTGCGAGTTTGCCAACTTTGCCAGTTTCCTTGGATTTCACCACCGAAAGGTCACCCCCTATTGGCCTAAAGCGAACGGAGAAGTCGAACGCTTCATGCGAACACTCGGAAAAGCGATTCGCACAGCTAACGTGGAACAAAAGAACTGGAAACAAGCAATGCACGTATTCCTACGCCAATACCGTGCTACTCCTCATACCACCACTAACCTATCACCATCTGAAGCTCTAAACAATCGTCAGTTGAAGATACCTCTTCCACAGCTCACTGAAGTCCCCGAAAGCCATGTCGACAAGTCCATCCGCACAAACGATGCAGAGAAGAAACTGAAGATGAAGGAATATGCCGACCAAAAGCAGCACTCGAAAGTCAGCGAAATCAAAGTTGGAGATACAGTCCTAATCCGACAACCGAAAGTAAACAAGCTGACAACACCTTTCAACCCAAAACCATTTGTTGTTACAACCAGGAAAGGAAGCATGGTTACCGTTAAACGCGGATCCAAGAAAATCACCCGTAATATATCGTTCTTTAAAAAGATCGTGAAGACCGCAGTTCCTGAAACAGACGACGACGACGACGTGGTACTGAGTGAACAACATGGTTCAGAATTAGCAGTGGAGCCACCAGGCTTGAGAAGATCTCAACGACCAAGAAGACAACCAACCAGACTAGGTTATTAAAATAGAACAAGTCAATCTGACGTGTAAGACTTTATATACATTAGCGTTTAAATTGTTAAATCTAGACTATGTTATCTAGACTTCGTCGAGCACGAAATTAAACTAGCATAAGCAGTTCGAAGAGAAGATTTTGGAAGAACACTTTAATTATCTAAAGTGGGGAGAGATGTAGTATCCACCCATATTAGATGTCTAATTAACCCAACTAATAAGTTAATGTAACACCAAGCTCTTTGTTTTAACTAACTGACACTTTGTAACTTAATACATTATTCACACGACGGCTCTCGTGTTGTTATTCGAAGCGCAACACTACAGAAGCCATTGACCTGTTACGTCGAACCAAAGCCATGTTGGCTACTGCTAACCTACGCCTCCACAAGATTGCTTCAAACAACCTTAAAGTTATGCTAGCATTTGCCAAAGAAGACCAAGCTTCAGATCAACGCAACCTGGATCTTCACCGGGACAACATTCCGATTCAACGTTCGTTGGGAGTATTCTGGGATCTACAAGCCGATGTCTTAACCTTCCGAGTCGCTGAAGGAAGCAAGCCATTCACAAGACGCGGTGTCCTCTCGGTAACCAACAGCTTATACGACCCACCCGGGATCGCCGCACCGGTGGTTATCAAAGCCAAAATTCTACTCAGGTCCATGACAACGAGCCTTAAACGTCAACCGTTTGACGACTGGGACAAACCACTGCCAGAAGAGCACAGACCCTCATGGGAAGCCTGGTGCACATCTCTCTCAGATCTAAAACAAGTCAAAGTCCCACGCGCTTACGTCACTATACATCGTTGCAAGAAGCCAATCGTGTCGAGATTCACACCTATTGCAACGCATCCGTAGAAGCTATCGGAGCGGTCTCCTATTTCAAAACCGTTCAGAGCGATGGTCAAATTCAAGTTTCATTTATTTTTGGTAAAGCTAAGTTGGCTCCATCCCACTCCACGACTATTCCTCTTTTAGAGCTCTGCGCCGCAGTCCTTGGAGCGGAAATCACCAAATTGGTTATAGAAGAGTTGGCAGTCCAGCCATGCTCCGTTACCTACTACTACGACAGCAAGGTGACCTTGGGTACATCTCCAACGAAACGCGACGATTTTTTGTGTACGTTAGCAGTTGGGTGCAGCGAATAAGGAAGTCCTCCTCACCAAAACAATGGCAATACGTACCAACCGACCTAATCCTGCAGACCTGGCCACTCGATCTGTGAAAGCCTGCGACATGAAGATTTATACGTGGTTAACCAGTCCAAAGTTTCTCCATAGCCACTGTGCTCCTAACGACATACAAACAGATATCTGTGCATTCTCGACCTTCGAACCCGTTACAGACGACCCCGAAATTCGTCCGGAGATAGCAACCCTGATTACGTATACGAAGGCGCAGACAAACAAGCCCCTGGGAACAGCGCACGTTTTCAGAGATTCTTTTCACGGTGGTTAAACCTAGTAAACGCAGTATCGAGATTGATCCTGGTCGCTCAGAAGCAGCATCAACGTCATCGTCAAATTATGACACAACAATGCCTTGCAAACCGAAGAGGCATCATCAGTTAGCACCACCGAGGCACGTAAACGCGCACAGACGGTAATTGTGAAGAATGTACAGTACATTATGCATAGACGTAGAGTATGGGGGCTGAGGGGCTTAAGCCCCCTGAGAAATCTTAATGGGGGGGCTCACCCCCCAGAAATTTTGCAGCAACTGACTCATCAATCACCATTCACAAATTATAGGATCATTCCTGTTAGCCAAAAGCACCCATGTACACATAAGATAACCCAGTAAACACAACATCGAAAAATTTTTGAAATGTGTTGTATTTTAACTAGTTTTTATGACATTTCATGACCTTCAGTGTTCTTAAAAATCACCCCTCAGAATGCAGGAAATGGCATTTCCGAGACTCTAAATTTCAATGGAGTCCCATATAAGAGTCCCTTTTTGTGAACGTCCCCCACGGGAAAATTCTTAAAAAGGCCCTGTTCAGCCCCCACCCCCGGACAAAAACAAAACTCTACGCCTATGACAGTATGAATCATTGGGAAGAAATCCACTGTCTAAAAAAGGAGAAGGAACTACCAAAAACATCTCCTCTCTTGAAACTCAGCCGATCATCGGTTCAGAGGGCTTTTACACGTTGGAGGACGCCTGGAACGAGGTGACCTTCCCTATGAAGAGCGGCATCCTATGATCTTACCGGGTGCGCATCACGTCACATGTCTCATCGTGAAGCACTCACACGAACAAGTAAAACACCAAGGCCGCCATTTCACCCATGGTATGGTTAGAGGAAAGGGATTATGGATCGTCGGAGGAAAACGCTTTGCCAATCGAGTCATTCATCAGTACAAGAAATGTTAAAAACTACGAGGGAAGCTACAGCACCAAAAAATGGCAGATCTTCCGATTCAACGCCTCACTCCATCGCCCCCATTCGGTCTCGACGTTTTTGGTCCAAATTTCTGGCTATCAGAGGACCTGCTGAACAGCTCCTTTCTGACTCCACCCTAATGGCGGAAGTTGTAGCCGTCGTCAATAACTGACCCCTCCGCACCCGAAATCCTCACACCATCTACTCTCCTCACTCAGAAAACCTTGCCACTCGAGCTCATGTCAACTCCGGGGAATTTTGGCCGACAAGACATACATACCAAACAGTGGCGCCAGGTCCAATATCTAGCAAACCGCTTCTGGTCGCGACGGAAGAAAGAATTTCTCCCGACATTACAATACAGACGAAAGTGGGAAACCACCTTGTTGAATCTTAAAAAGGGTGAACCTTGTTCTTCTCCGATGCAAGTAAACACCAAGAAACGAATAGCCTCTCGCTCGCATCTCGAAGTCCTATGACAGCGCAGATGGAAAAGTTAGAAAAGTAGAAGTTATGACAGCGAAAAGCGGCTCAAAGCTAAATAATTCCCTTTAATTAACTTTTAACGAACTCTAACTATTTTAAAATTACCGCTTAAGTTTGGTATTTCCACGTGGTGTCAACATAATGATAAGATCATCTCTGTGACTGGTCTTGTGTAGAACTGCATGTCTACATGAAGAAACTACTTCATTGCGTTTGTTTAGGGTTAGGTTTACATATGATAAAGTATTTTCCCACAAACAGATATATATATATATATATTTATAAAATAACAGGTATGCTACGCACGCTCTGATTGGACGAGAGCCATTTTCACTCAGAGTACAGAGACACGTTTGACGTCATTTTCATTTTATATTGTACAACGCATGCTCTGTTTGGTTAAATCTCACGTAATCACTGGCGTATTTATTTGATTACGCCATCATTCGTCAGCTGAGTCTCGGTCACTTTGGTGGCTTCTCCTTGGTTTTTTACCTCGTAAAACGGTTAGTTATTTTGTAAAACAAATAGAAAATCGCTTCGCCTCGTGTTTCCACTAGGCATTTTTTCCGGTTGAAATCACGCCATTCGTGTTTGTATCACAGTACAGAGACACGCAAGCGATTTTCTATTTGTTAATTATATATATATATATATATATATATATATATATATATATATATATATATATATATATATATATATACATATATATATATATATATATATATATATATATATATATATATATATATATATATATATATATCAACATTTTGATTTTTATTATACTCAACATTTTGAGGTAAGCCTACTTATACTATATATATATATATATATATATATATATAGTATAAAGTAGGCTTACCTCAAAATGTTGAATGTCGCAACTATCAGTTTCACGCGGGGCGATCTTCAGGTTGCCTGAAGCACTTAGGTAAGGCCTACTTATGCTATATTCGCTCTTCCTTTATGGTATTGAAGACTTGTAATCCAGGCATAATGTGTTCGTTCTTAAGAGTTCTACGTATCACAATGTACTTTTTCTTCAGCTTTCGACTCGGTGGCTATTAAATACCAACATCACAAAGTTTGCCATAAACTTTAATAACCTGATAAACCATGTAGACTGAAGCAGAGTGAAAAACCGATTTTGAAGCTGAACTTATTTATTATTAAGCACTGATAGCTAAGCGAGAACAAGGAATATGTAAATTTTTAATTTACCTACACAGATATATAATTCTTCCTTAAAATTGTCAAAATTGCTGACTAAATGCCAAATTTCAAAATAGTTGCTACAAAAGTTGCCAGTTCAAAAAAATGTTGCTAATGTAAGTAAGAAGAAGTTGCCGAAAAGTTGCCGAGCAACTTGTGGACATGGCTACTCGGTGCTTCGAGTCTTCATCAGAAGTGAGAGAGAGATGATAGGTCTAGTGTTTTACTGATTTTAGATAAAAAAACAGCTTTTAGAATACTTTTGTAAATTGAAAGAAACAATAGATTAACTGCATTAATTTTTATAGTCGACTGAAATTGTTCCGATTTTTCTGAAAATATTTTGTTTCGAATTGACAAATAGTGAAGAGGAATCGCAAAAAGCTTACAATCTTGAAAAAGTTAGGTATCACTATATTCGTTTGTAAATAAATATGTATAAAACAAAAGTAGCCCCAAAATAAGCGACGGAAATGAGCTAGTAACCGAGGGGCAAAGCACTCCAAAAAAAAAGTGTACGAGACTTTCGGACTTCCAAAAGTCCTTGGATTTTCTAATCGGACGTTTGGACTTTTGTGAATTTTTTGCGGACTTTTCCGGACTTTTTTTGAAACTTATTAACGATATTTGCTCTTTATTTTTCATGTTCTGGCCGAGCTTTAAGTGAGACTGGGAAATAATAAAGGCGTAGGAGCCAAATGGGAGAATAGTAGGGAAATATATTCATAAAAATAGTCAAATATGAAAATACAAAAAGTAAAAAAAAAGAAAATTACATAAAGTACTGCAGGAATTCGTAGGAGAAAGTGCAGATTTCTTCAGATTTTCTGGGGATTTTGATCAATTGAGTGGGATTTTATGGATTTTCAAAGGATTTCCATGCATTTTTATGGATTTTCAATGATTTCATGGATTTTCAAGAATTTTTTGGGATTTTTTTATTTTTAAGGATTTTTAAAATTCCACTGGACTTTTCGGCTTTCGCGGACTTTTGCGGACTTTCCGTCGAAGTGTACGGTCAGTGCTTCCACTTGGCAGGAAATTTCCTTTTTGCGGGAAATTTTGACGAAATGCAGGAAATTTGCAGGAAAAATGATTCTGCAGGAAATTTGAAGGAAATTTCGAACAAATTCAAAAATTGAGTAAATTATAAACTGTCTCCAAGAAAACCATGAGAATATAGAATAGAGCTAATTAAACGTTACCAAACGTTGTCTTACTTGTCTAATAACTATTATTGTATTTATATATAAGGTAAAATATCAACATATCAACATATCTCAAATTCTCGGCAATAGTCTGATTCGGTGATTCTTGTTAAATTTGAATCAGGAGTCAGGACATGTACTAACCAAAGGCACATGATGCAAACTTGAAAAACCTCGTGGAAAAATTCAAGTTCACATGATTTAAATTATGGTGAATAATGAATATCAAAACTTACTAAATAGTCCGTAAGAAAATGCACTAATGATTTACTTTTTTAACATTGTAAGAGTATTATTCCTTTCCTTTGCACACAAATATTTTTTTTGCGCAAAACTACTTTACATTAAGCGGTAATTTAATACCTGACGCTGTGCTTAACGTCGCTAAATTACTGCCAAATTATTATGTAGACCTAACATGAAGTAGTCAAGAAGTGAATTCAACGTGTATTCAACGATATTGCTTGTTTATCTAGTTTGCAGTAAAATTGATCTTTAATTTAGATTTTTTGTGTTAGTGTTTATGAAATAAACAGAATAATTCATGGATGCTTAGAGCCTTAGACAAATGAAATTTATTTCCCGTGTTGAACAGGATATCGTTCACTCGTGAGATACCTGTTCAACAGTCGTATTTCCGCACATACATATATTATTCTCTGTATTCTTATTCCATGTTTGTAAATTGTAATATACACTATACACTCTCCACTATACACTCTCCACTATACACTCTCCACTATACACTCTCCACTATACACTCTCCACTATACACTCTCCACTATACACTCTCCACTATACACTCTCCACTATACACTCTCCACTATACACTCTCCACTATACACTCTCCACTATACACTCTCCACTATACACTCTCCACTATACACTCTCCACTATACACTCTCCACTATACACTCTCCACTATACACTCTCCACTATACACTCTCCACTATACACTCTCCACTATACACTCTCCACTATACACTCTCCACTATACACTCTCCACTATACACTCTCCACTATACACTCTCCACTATACACTCTCCACTATACACTCTCCACTATACACTCTCCACTATACACTCTCCACTATACACTCTCCACTATACACTCTCCACTATACACTCTCCACTATACACTCTCCACTATACACTCTCCACTATACACTCTCCACTATACACTCTCCACTATACACTCTCCACTATACACTCTCCACTATACACTCTCCACTATACACTCTCCACTATACACTCTCCACTATACACTCTCCACTATACACTCTCCACTATACACTCTCCACTATACACTCTCCACTATACACGATACACGATACACGATACACGATACACGATACACGATACTACACGATACTACACGATACTACACGATACACGATACACGATACACCACACACCACACACCACACACCACACACCACACACCACACACCACACACCACACACCACACACCACACACCACACACCACACACCACACACCACACACCACACACCACACACCACACACCACACACCACACACCACACACCACACACCACACACCACACACCACACACCACACACCACACACCACACACCACACACCACACACCACACACCACACACCACACACCACACACCACACACCACACACCACACACCACACACCACACACCACACACCACACACCACACACCACACACCACACACCACACACCACACACCACACACCACACACCACACACCACACACCACACACCACACACCACACACCACACACCACACACCACACACCACACACCACACACCACACACCACACACCACACACCACACACCACACACCACACACCACACACCACACACCACACACCACACACCACACACCACACACCACACACCACACACCACACACCACACACCACACACCACACACCACACACCACACACCACACACCACACACCACACACCACACACCACACACCACACACCACACACCACACACCACACACCACACACCACACACCACACACCACACACCACACACCACACACCACACACCACACACCACACACCACACACCACACACCACACACCACACACCACACACCACACACCACACACCACACACCACACACCACACACCACACACCACACACCACACACCACACACCACACACCACACACCACACACCACACACCACACACCACACACCACACACCACACACCACACACCACACACCACACACCACACACCACACACCACACACCACACACCACACACCACACACCACACACCACACACCACACACCACACACTATACACTATACACTATACACTATACACTATACACTATACACTATACACTATAAACTATACACTATACAGACACACAGTACGCACAATAACGTACTTGAACAACGCGTTTTAGCCTGCAATTTCATGCCCGTTGCCAACAGAGCCTGCCTGCAGGCTAACAGCTTTTTTATTGGAATTATCACAAATAACCCAATTTACCCAAACTTTTACATGTTTGCCAGTATGTACGTACTTATCTGAACAATTTTCTTGGTGCTTGTTTATGCTTAATTCGTTGAAGGAAATTTGAAGGAAATTTTTATCAGTATTTTTGGAAGGAAATTTTGGTCAAAATAAGGATTTTTTTACTAAAAGAAAGGAAATTTCAGTTTGGCAAAGTGGAAGCACTGTGTACGGTGCTTTGCCAACATTTCAAAATGCAGGAACTCGCAAAATTTCCCTTACGTCAGTGCAACCAAACTAAACATTTTAATTTATTATTTTAAATTTGTATTGTAATTACCAAAATGCTCAATTGTTTTTGAAAAATGTTAATACACTTAATTTTTAAATGTATTCTTTCTTTATTTTACATCCCGCGAAAAGTGATGAGGTATTGCATGCATGGACAATAGTGATGAAATTTCGATGAAATTTCGAGTGTTGATGATGTCATACCACTCAATGTTTACTTAGAATTTAGTCGATCGAATTTTTAATATGTCAAAATATCGTCGAGCAGGCGGTCTATAATAGTCTCCTACGATGACTTTCGTATTCAGGACATTACTTCGGCAAATTACTCGGGGGAAACTTGCTGCTATAAAAGGACAACGTTTTATTGGGCCAGTACCAGCTCGTCTGTTCTCTTTGGACATTTCCCTGGCCGCAACCTCAACAAGTTATTGCAGCGTATTCCTACGGCGACAGTTTGCAGTCAGTTGCAAGTTTTGTCAGGTAAGACCTTGGGTAAGACTTCACCTCATTTAATTTCTGTGGCAAAAGTTAACTTTTGGTACAATCGTCATTATAATTTCATTATAATTTCTTAATACCCCAAGCTACAGTGCGATCGCAGCGGATCGCTAAACGATTAACGCGCTGTATCGTTTGATTCATAAGAGGTCGGGGCAATAATACTGATATCACCATGTACCACAAACTCAATGGAGTTTGTTTTATTAATATTTATGTTGCTATAAAACCTAACGAAAACACCAAAGCAGAACTTGACTACTCTAATCCTAAAGTAATGCTAAACTGCATGATTGATTCTGTGCTTCTGTACACCGTGAACACTTGTTTCACTCAGGAGTCAGGAGGAAGAGGGGACTTTTGGGAAGAGGGAACTTTTGGGAAGATCTTATTTGGAGTCAGCAGCATGCAGGAAGAAATCGAAGTTTGAGCATTGCATGCCAATAAGCAGTGCATGTGTCAAATGATTTTAGTTTGCGAGGGCCAAGGCCCCCCTAGAGCCCCCCCCCCCAAATTGACCCCCCCCCCCCCAGTAAAAGTTCCTTTTTGCCCCAGGATAAAATTTGTATGAATATTGAATAAGCAAGTCGGTTGAATAGTTTCAGTTGTTACAACTTAACTAATATAAAGATTTATCTATATACCCTAGTTTTTATTGATAAGATGTATATATGGTGACAAAAAACCTTTTTATAGTTCCTCATAACATTTTCCATATTATATTTGAAAGTGAACAAGCTGATGAGTTCTGACACATTAAGCGAAACAGTCAGAAATACATGTATTTTAAGTTTTTTAAATGCATGTTTTTATGACATTTACATTTTATGACCTTCAGTGTTCGATCTTAAAAATCACCCCTCAGAATGCAGGAAATGGCATTTCCGAGACTCTAAATTTCAAAAATTTGTGAACACAACCCCCACCCACCACCCCACCCCCATGGGAAAATCCTTAAAAGAGGCCCTGGGGAGGGTTGATTGAAAAGGGACTGATTGAGACCCTGTTTACATGATGCTGGTAAAATTTGAAAATGGAACAAAATCATGCCATTTAGGCCTTGTGTTTACACAATACCAGCACAAAAATAACATGAAATGTTATATGCTATATTTGCATACTGGCATGATTTTGTTCCATTTTCAAATTGTACTGGCATTGTGTAAATGGGGTCTAAGTTTATATCGATGGGTTGTAGTGATCTAGTATTAACTGAATGGGGGGGGGGGGGGGGTCAGTCCTCCTATGCTCCCACTCTAGTGGATCAGCATACTACCACTAATTACCATTATTAATACACTTACAACTTTATATCGAATACTCAGCCAATGGAAGTTGGGGGTTGTGGCTACTTAACACTGTGGTAATACTTGAGATCAACAAAACTATAGCTATAGGGAGATACAGTACGTAACCCTAGTGTGGTTTAAGGCATGCGATTGCCACCTCGGTAAAATTTTGGAATCTAGAGTCTTTAGGAAACTTGCTAGATAATTCTTATTTCAGGACATCTTTTTTTATGGGGGAATTGGGGGCATCAATTAGCATGGAGGGGGACGTTGGGATTTTCGGTGTTGCAGTATTGTGGTGTTTTTTGTGCAGTATTTCAGTAATTTTGCCACTTCCATACGGTATTCGGTTTTATCCATGCTAACCTGTTTCAGTATTCATTAAGTTTTTGACATCTGCAGTATTTCATGATTTTTTTTGTGGTATTGCAGTTCAGAGTACCACCCAATGTCCCCCTTAGCATGCATTTAATCATGGTTTATCCAGGTATGGGTGGATGCAGGTTTATCATTAGCTTTGATACTCACATAGTTAAGATCGGATAATTATTTAGTTTAATATTTACATGTAGTAAGTGGGTTTCTATCTGAAACTTTCATAACAAGTCACATTCACACTAAAATCTCATTTAAAAACAATACCTAATCTTACAACTTAATTCCTTTATAAATTTGGACAGATTGACAGGTCTGGGGCTCAGCAGTTGTAACACTGGTTTAACTGCTAATTGCCACTGACCTCATATACTGAAGTCCTATTCTGCATTCTGCAAATTACACCCACTATAACTTCTGCAAGCCCAAATTAATAGATAACAGTTTTCTATTAGTAACAATTTTTAAAGGCACAGTGTCACCATGACACAAACTTGAAAAACTTCATGGACAAATTCAAGTTCACATGATTAAAATTATCGCAAATATAACTGTCATGTCAAAAGTTGGACTTAATTAATAGTCCATAAGAAAATGCACTAATGACTTACTATTTTAACGTTTTATAAATATAATTATTCCTTTTCTTTGCACACAATATAATTTTTGTCTTGCAACGAAACCATTAAGCGGTAATTTAATACCTGACATTGTGCCTTTAATGATCTTTCTATTATATAAATTAAAGTAAGCTTATCTGAGTAAGTTATACTTATACCCTGATTGGTCAATATACATGTGTTAATTTAGATCAGAGTATCCAAACATGGAAATCTAAAGTACTTTTGACAATTCTCATACAGCAAACTACATATTAAAAACCTTCAGGCTGAATTTTAGGTAATTATATATTAGCACCCAATATATATTAGAACCAAGTCTCAGAACACACTACATATAGGACGCCAAGGACGGTACACTTAAAAGTCACTGGAAATTAGACATTAGAATTAGTCTAATAGTAAATACTATTAAAATCAATCCTAGAAATGATTGATGGGCATGATATATTGATGGTGATTTGTGCTTTTCATCTCATCGACCATAAGCTCACAGGAAATTAGGTTCATTGTCTAATTGTTAAATATTCTATTATACATCAATATGCAGAATATTATAATTTATAAAATTGTACAGCTGGATCGTGAATATTTGTCTTTTAAAAGTAAATAGTTTACTCAATTAAAACAAATAATATAGCTGTATTAAAATGAAGTAGGTATGTACATAAGTTTCTGTTATATATGTATAATGTCTTCACCTTTGAGAAGTTCCAAACAAAAAAGAATGTTCAACAAATGCTCAATAACAGGTCACATGGGCAGGGACGCAGCCAGGATTTTTGAAAGGGGAGGAGCCAGGATTTTGCGGGGTCCGGGTGCATGCTCCCCTGGAAAATTTTGAAAAATGGCATTTCCTGCATTTTGGGAGAAGATTTTACACAATTCTGAAAGTTTGAAAAGTCATAAAATACTAAAAAAACCATGTGTGCGATACATCAATAAACGTCCAGTAGTAACACTTCATAACCATATTTTTAAAGTGCCTATGAAGTGAAATCTTTTATTGCTTCATTTGAAAGAGCATCACAATGTGGGACAATATGCAGTTTACCGTTCCTTGATATCTTTTATAGTTCCAGAGTTATAAAGATTAAAAGATGTCAAAATGAAGAAAAAAATATGGCACAAACAAATTACTGATTCAGCGCAAATTGTGACGTCATGTGGTTTGCATGTTAATTTGGTGAATGTTTAAATGAACCATAGCTCAGTTACTATGTGTCAGAATCAAATGAACCTTTGCACACATATTGTGCAAGATGAAACACAGTTGATAATACACCAATTTTGTTGTCAAGGTGACACTGTTGTACCCAGACCCCTTGCACGGATTTTATATATATATACCACCTTCTTTGTCCTGATAAGCATAAAATAATATCAGACAAATGCTTGTCATACCTATGAATGTCTAAAATACGTTTATACTATAATAATTTGAAAATTATGCCCACAGAGATAAATACATGGTATTTTATAAAATCCGTGCAAGGGGCCTGGGTACAACAGTGTTACCTTGACAACAAAATTGGTGATATTATCAACTGTGTTTCATCTTGCACTATATGTGTGTAAAGGTTCATTTGATTCTGGCACATAGTAACTGAGCTATAGTTCATTTAAACATTCACCAAATTAACATGCAAACCACATGACGTCACAATTTGTGCTGAATCAGCAATTTGTTTGTGCCATATTTTTTCTTCATTTTGACATCTTTAAATCTTTATAACTCTGGAACTATAAAAGATATCAAGGAACGGTAAACTGCATATTGTCCTACTTTTTGATGCTCTTTCAAATGAAGCAATAAAAAATTTCACTTCATAGGCACCTTAACCCGTTTCGTCCGCATACCATCAAATATTAACCAAACAAGATGGGCGCTATTACTGTAAATCAGGACGCTATTAAACGGGGCCCGGGGTATATATAAACAAGCACGGAAACTGGATTAGGAGCCAAGGAAGGTACCATATTTCATATTATTAGTCACTAGCGTCAGAAGAGCGACTGAGAACCATTCAATAACCGCTTGGTAAATCACCTGTGCATCTGAGTACGAGTGTTCAAAACAAAAATTTCATCATGCAAAGGGGTGGAGAGACCACTCCCACAGCTCCCCCTCTGGTTACGTCCCTGCACGTACGTGGGGGGGAAAAGGTCAGTGGGAAAAACACAGTGACTGTGATTGCTTATGAAAACACGGCGGAAAGGTTTCATCAGTCCACGTCTTGAAAGCGACTTAATGGCATAAAATTATAATATAGATAAGTTTTGTGGAAATACCACGTAAAATATTTAGTTGCTAAAATAAATTTGTTGGAATAAAATTGGAATAAATAAATAAAAGAAAAGACTATTGATATGGAGCAAAATGTTCACGAGCTCTCTACATAAATTCAAAATATTCCCGACGAAAAGCGGCAGTACTTTCCTTTTTCGGAGTTCCAGATACACACGCGGAGTAGCTATAGCTTTCTTTGGTCAACAATGTTTTTTTCTAACATATTAATCCGGACGTTGAGATGGTATGGTTAAAATTCTCTCAAACAAGTTTCAGCTAGACAGCTTTCAGCTTTTCGATTGCGCCTGCTCAGTGCAAACGTCATCAAGGTGTTAGAAATTAAAATGTGATTGGTAGATGAGTCACCAAAATGTTATAGAAGAAGAAATGTGATTGGCGTTTGACGAATTCCGTGGGGACAACAACCAGACAATAAAGACTTAGTAAGACTCGACTATTTATTTGTGTTTTAAAAAAAGGGTAATGGAAATTAAGAAGGGGTCATTTCAGAATATGTTACAATATTGATAAAGAAACCATGTACAAATTATATACCTACCTTATCTTTTTGGTAGTATGCTTAGAATTTTAATTAACTTTTGTGTCGGACTCTCGGACTAGTCCAAATATTTCAGCGTTTTCACGCTCTTTTTTTGAAGTGCGGGCTCGGACGTCCCGCATGCGCAAAACGTTTGGCAGCGGTGTTCACTATAGTATAGGTAGAGCTAATAAAACAGAAGATATCACAACTTGTCCCACCGGAAAATTACGTACGAATAAGAACCAATTTTACCATAGACGACGTCATCTTGAACAGGGACGTAGCCAGGGGGGGAGCCGTGGGAGCCGATGATGCAATATGCCATTGTGTCAGGAAATAAACTGTAAACAGTGTATTCAATCTACTGAGTGTATGCATTTTGAGTATATATGTGACGTTTGCATGTTTTGAGTATTTTATATGACGTTTTTTGTATCTGCGCAACGCACAGATATATTGCTATCGTGTTGTGTGTTTGTGTGTGTGTGTGTGTGTGTGTGTGTGTGTGTGTGTGTGTGTTAACTTTTTGGTGTAACCGCTGACCTGTAATGTGTGCAGTAGTGTGACTGTTTATATTTCCTCGCCATGTTGTATGAACTAAGGAGCGAGACGAAGAACAACATTATTTTCGAAGAAAGTCAATTGCAATGCTGTATGATTGGAGTAGTATGATTCAGGGATACTTTAAAATGATTGCGTCGGACCGTACGCCAAGTGGTAGCATAATAATTCAATTTGATATTTGCGCTCATCTCAGTTCAAATAGATTTTTCTCCGTTGCTATTCTATACGATTTGTTCTAATTCACATATGTTGTACAGAATTTAACGCTCTATCTAATCGTACAAGTTTCCCAAACGGCACAAACCTACAGACGATTGATTTACTTTAAGTATGACCGCGTTCGACCGTACGCCAAGTAAATAGTGTAATAATGCAATTCGATATTTGCGCTCATCTCAGTTCAAATATATTTTTCTCCGTTGCTATTCTAATACGATTTGTTTTAATTCACATATGTTGTACAGAATTTAACGCTCTATCTAACCGTGCAAGTTTCCCAAATGGCACAAACCTACAGACGATTGATTTACTTTAAATATGACCGCGTTTGACCCGTACGCAAAGTAAATAGCGCGCGTAATAATGCAATTTGATATTTGCGCTCATGTCAGTTCAAATAGCCTTTTCTCCGTTTTTATTCTATACCATGTTCTCTAATTCACATATGTTGTACAGAATTTAACGCCCTATCTAACCGTACAAGTTTCCCAAATGGCACAAACCTACAGACGATTGATTTACTTTAACTATGACCGCGTTCGACCGTACGCCAAGTAAATAGCCGTATAATGCAATTTGATACTTGCGCTCATCTCAGTTCAACTGATATATTTTTCTCCGTTGCTATTCTATATGATTTGTTCTAATTCACATATGTTGTACAGACTTTAACGCTCTATCTAACCGTGCAAGTTTCCGAAATGGCACAAACCTACAGACGATTGATTTACTTTAAATATGACCGCATTTGACCGTAGGCCAAGTAAATAGCGTAAATAATGCAATTTGATATTTGCGCTCATGTCAGTTCAAATAGCCTTTTCTCCGTACCGACGGGTATTTAGATCCGCGGTAGCCGTATTATTGGCCATTTGGATATATCTTCCAGCAGTTAGCCGTTAAATTCTATATTTCCGACAAAGTTTTGCACAAAATCATTTTGGAGACAGGGGATATTGCTGATAAACTATTTATAACGTGACTTACAGTAAACTTGTGAGTGTGATCTACCACAGTTTTTGTGAGTCATGATGAGTCATGATAAAAAATTATTAAGGTCAGAGAACGTGTACTTTCTCTTTAATTATCTTATAAGATATCGCTAAAATCTTATAAGATCTACGTGTAAAAATCTTAAGATTTTTCTTAAGAGCTTACAAGATTTTCCAAGATCACACAAGATCTTGACATGATTCTCAAAGTGGTGGGTTTGCGCAGATACATGTACGCGTAGCGGACCTTTTGTTAACTTTTAGAGTCTGTAAAATCTTCCTCCAAAAGCCAGGAAATGGCATTTCAGCGACTTCCGATTTCAAAATTTCCCGGGGGAGCATGCCCCCGGACCCCCCTAAAAATTTATTTTGACTTCGGCTCCCCCCCTTTCAGAATCCTGGCTACGTGCCTGATCTTGAATGATGATCGACGTCAAATGGTCGAAATCAGAGTATCGTGATTAGTGAAATGTGATTGTTTTGGTGTTTTTGTTAAATTTCTTTAAATTTGAAAAAAAGTAGCAACAAGGGCTATAGCCGCTGACCTATATAACTGGACTGCGGGCCCTTAATACTTTTGCCATGTGTTGCATGAAACGTTTGAAGGGGCCCATCTGGTCTTTCGATGGCTCAAAGTAGTATACATGTGTGCCACCATTTTAAATCATGATGGCAGATGATTGTAACTGAATAGATCAACAGCGCACGTGACTGTTAGTCCCACCTACCTGAAAATAAAAGTAGAGTGCTGAGTAGGCAGTGTTTTGAACATAGTAAATCGAAATTACTGACACCCTACAGTCATGCGAGTTGTTAAATTGAAAAAAGCATGTTAGTGTAACAAGAAGAAAAAGGCAAGCTAAGTCTTGCAAGCTACATTTCTTGATTTTTGTTTCTTAGTAGTTTTATATCTGATGAAATCATCTTGATTTACACAAACTTTATACTTTGATTTTCTCGGCTTATAGACAACGTGTTTTTTTTAAATTACTACGCCAATGAGCTTACCTGCAAATGGGTCACTTTTGAAGCAATTCAAAACATTTGCAGGACGTGTTTTATCAGATCGAAACAACTCGGCTATAGCCTTGTCTTTTGAATCTGATAAAACACTGCTGCATAGTCATGTTTTAAGTATTACGTAAGACAAAGTTAATTTAGTTAGACAAAACTCACAAAGTCGTATTCTAGACGTTTTCAACATCACCCAGGAACACTGCAAAGCAGGAAAATGACGCTCCAAGCCTTCCGACACATTTCAAAGAACTCACAGCAGAACATCCACTTCGTGAAATAGAAGAGGAGAAGATACTGGACAAGGACAAGAAATTAAAAGACTATATTTTACCACATCCTATATGGTAAATGTTCCATGCATGTGGTTGCATTAATTTTATATTTATTTCTATTTCCATATGTACATTTACATGTATATGTAACTATATTATATGTATATTTAAAGTGCTTATGTCACTTGTGGGGTTTTAACGTATTTAAATAGATCAGAAAAAATCAGTTACTAAGTTATTTTGCCGTTTTTCATTTACTCAAATAGTTCCTGACATATTGGCTTCTGGACATGCCAATTCTCAAAAATTTCCGTCGTTCATTTTAACACCTTGGGGGCCTGGGACTCAGGAACCTAAGCCGACTGTTTTCTTTATGATCTAGGGATTTTTGGTGAAGGAAAATTCGAGTGTAGAATATATACATTTTAAGACCAAACCGGGACCAGTTGCGAAAAATGCAACTACACAGGCCTTCCGGCAGGAATTGAACCCACGACCTTGCGATTCTAGTGCAATGCTCTGACCACTGAGCCACGGAGGCCGTTGCCGAGAGCTTGATCGCGAGTTCTGTATACATTAAGGTGGTAATGCCAGGAGAGAATTGGGTTTATTAGAAGTAATATTGGGCATTTCACTCGATTACATAGCATGTTCTAGGGATTTTTGGTGAAGGAAAATTCTACACTCGAACTTGTCGTGGGTTCAATTCCTGCCGGAAGGCCTGTGTAGTTGCATTTTTCGCAACTGGTCCCGGTTTGGTCTTAAAATGTATATATTCTACACTCGAATTTTCCTTCACCAAAAATCCCTAGAACATGCTATGTAATCGAGTGAAATGCCCAATATTACTTCTAATAAACCCAATTCTCTCCTGGCATTACCACCTTAATGTATACAGAAGTAACAGAACTCGCGATCAAGCTCTCGGCAACGGCCTTCGTGGCTCAGTGGTCAGAGCATTGCACTAGAATCGCAAGGTCGTGGGTTCAATTCCTGCCGGAAGGCCTGTGTAGTTGCATTTTTCGCAACTGGTCCCGGTTTGGTCTTAAAATGTATATATTCTACACTCGAATTTTCCTTCACCAAAAATCCCTAGAACATGCTATGTAATCGAGTGAAATGCCCAATATTACTTCTAATGTTTTCTTTATGAGCTCGACATTTCGATTTCAGTCAAATATATGTGTTTTTGTCAATCAATAAGCCGAAACGTAGTTGTTTTGGATTGATTCGTTCCTGAGCCCCAGGCCCCCAAGGTGTTAAAATGAACGACGGAAAGTTTTGGCGAAAAGCCGAAATTGGCACATTTAAAGGCTTATATCTCAGAAACTATTAAAGTAAATCAAAAACGGCAAAAACTTATTAACTAGCTTTTTTTGCTCTATTCAAATACGTTAAAACCCCACAAGTGATATAAGCACTTTAAGGCATATTCACGTTCGTGTATATTCTTTTTAAATACCTATATTAAAATGTTTGACACTGGCTTGAAATTTAAAATATAGACGTTTCCGCCAAAATACTATTGTCTATAGCCTTCATCAGCAAATGGCGTCTTAAGTTAGTAAACAACTTGGATTTTGCTTCGGATTGGCAGCCGAAAGCTTGTTCTAATAAAATCAGTTGTCAGTGTCTTTTTTTGTCAGAAAGCGAGAAAGCGTTCTACTTGTTTTTATTATGTATATTATATCATCAACATATTGTTATAAATTTACAGGACTGAAGAAGATGTTCATTCTGTTGTGATTGTTCATCAGGAACCTAAAGGAAAAGTGGATACTGTATGATATTTCTATTTTCCATGTATATTAATTATTTCAATTTATAAACCTCCTAATTTATAAACATTTTATAACAACATAAATCTGTTTCTTGTGTAGCTTGCCTATTACACTGTCCAAACAATAAGAATTCTATTTGATGTGATTTCTATGTACAAAATTGGTCAAATGACCGAAGGAAAATGGTTAACGTAAGTAGAACAGAATTAATTAGTTATATATTATGGAACAAGTTAATTATTGTGGAATTCTAGATTACGAGTTTAATGGTTTAATCAGTTATTTCGTTTACATAAGAAAAACAACGAAAGGAAACTTTGAAAAGCCTCAAAAGTACTACAGACGCATTATGCGTCTGGACGTATACTTGGGCAAAGTTTTTTTGTGCGTCTTTTAACGCGTCTCAATAAAGACGTGCTTCAATGCGTCTTTATTGACGCACTAAATCATATATATATTTCGTCTGGAAGTCTAATGTGTCTGATGCCCGTCTTTATACAGGACGAAATTTGAGACGCATTAAAAGACGCACTAAAAAACTTTGCCCAAGTACGTCCAGACGCATAATGCGTCTGCAAACGGCTGTATGGTGTAATATGCCGCTCGCTATCTTGGGTCTAAGTTTCTTATTAGTTTGAGTACTATACCAACATTCAGAAGTTTCAGGTTCGACTCTGGTATCAGTGCTTAGAATCTTTTATAAACTTAACCGAGCTTGGGAGCGAATGCAACACTGTTATTTTCGATGAGTCATTTCAACTCCAAATTTGGAGTTATTTTAACTCCTCAAATGGATTCAAATTTACTCTTGTTTTGGAGTTATTAAATTAACCTCGAAAAAGAAGTGAGAAGAAAAACGCTTCAAACTTAACTGCCCCGAGGTAATTTAACTACTTTTAACTCTACTCACTGGACACAGAGTTATTTTAACTCTATCAAAATTAGATTGTGCTCATGCATGCAGAGGTCAAATATTAAATGTGGCATATAAAAATCAGTGATTGTTTTTCAGACGTATTATCATGCTGGAGACAGTTGCTGGTGTTCCAGGAATGGTGGGGGCCATGACTAGGCACTTCCACTCTTTAAGAAGAATGAAAAGAGATCATGGTTGGATACATACCCTACTAGGTAAGGAAACTTGACATGGGATTCTCAGTCGATTTGCGTTCGGGGGCCCACATTAACCCAACCCCAGTTTAAACAAGTAGACTGCAAAGCTGGACCTTCAATCGTCCATTCGGCACAAATGCTCCAGTGATAAGCTCCGACCAAACAACAGCCAACGAAGTATATATTTCGCTGATCAATTCCACTGTTACACTGGTGTATGCTTTCTCCATCATAATCTTGTACCCCATTTTCCGGCATGGATCCCATATTTGTACGGGGCCCTTAGTTCTCCACCGAAGCCTACCTAATGAGTGTTACGCCGCTGACTGAACTAATAAATGCATTTAATTTTTCTTTTATCATATAATAAAACTATAGTTTTATATATAGGCGATAGTGAAGCGCTACTGTCAAATTTCTACTGAAAATTATTTCGAGTTTCTGAGTTATGTATAACAGACGTTCGGTATAGACTTTCGTCAAGCTCAGCTGTTCAAAAAATGTTTCTGAGCTCCAGACAGGGATCGAACCAGTGATCTCTATATAAACTGGATAGGCCATTCCTTATGGCCAGCAGTCAAACATTTCGTGACAGTCGCCGCCATCTTACGGAGTGGAACATATGACGCATTGCGGCCTTAGAACATCTTCCCAATCCCAAAGTTGACTGGCATAAGCAATCTTGACGTCAGCACGGTCAGATTATCCGAGGGAGGCAATATTAAATACTCTGTGCCGGGGGAGTCGGAAAAGCCGTAAAGCAAACAACAGATGCCGGTTCGCTTGTAGTTTCTACTGTTTAACAACGAATACAGTCCAAAGATGGCAAGTACACAACACGAAATATTGTTAAGGCATTAAGATTAGTATAAAAGGTACAATTTATATAAGACTTGGAATTGAATTCTTCGCAGATTTTATAGACTGTTTTTCAGTTTATATTATCGTGAAGTTTCTTCGTTGTCGGCACTGAAGAAAAACAACGAAATTTAAAGGGTTTACAGCTTAATAATAATAGAAACAAATACACGAAATTAGCGTCTTAAACCTTTAGTACTTCTTGTGTCATTACATTCGTTTAAATTTCCTTAAAATAACTTTTTTTGGCTGTTTTCAATCTACGAAAGCTTATGAACTTTTGTGGCGTGGCACGCAAAATCCGGCCTCATGCCCCATCCAGTTTTATTGAGATTAGTGGATCAAATCTGCAACATTTTAATGATTGGTGGGTAGACGCTTTAACTATTGAGCTACTGACGCGTGAACGCTGAGCTAAGGTTAAAAATTCATTTTTAACCTTAGCCTTTAATCTGTTCAATGTTAACCTTAACTGTTAGAACGTCTAGCTGGTAAGAACCTAGCTTCTGCAATAAAAAGGTTGCAGGTTCGATCCGAAATATTTTTCGAGACCTAAGACGGATTCGCACCCTGCATCCGCCCTGATTGCTTTCGATTAATCATTGTTTTTCCTCATGCATGTGAGCAACGCCCATATTGGAGTTTGAAACAAAAATATGAAATGTTCGAATGCGGGATAGAGCTAAACAGTTACTCCCATGGCATTCATCTGCGACTGATATATCGATAAATCGACTACTTATAATAAGCATAAATAACACAATTTTTATTCTGTTGCGGTATATGGCCGGTCATCATCATATTTATACTAATCTATATATTTTATCGAATTTTCAGAGGAAGCTGAAAATGAGAGAATGCACCTGATGACAGCCCTGGAGTTAAAACGTCCTGGTATTATTTTTCGTGGTCTCGTTTTGGCTATGCAAGGTGTGTAATCCTTTCATATATACCATGAGCTGGTGCAATATTGCTGGGTTGTGCACGTTACGTCATGGCGGCCATGTTGGTTGGTAGGTACAAAAGAATATTATATTCGATGCTATTGTACCTACCGACCAACATAGCCGCTGTATCTTTGTCCTCTAAATCTCAGTGGGGATTGATCGCAACCCACCAATTGGGGCAAATTGCTTAACCTACTCGCTCAGTATGTTTCAAATGATAGAAAATTCAAATGGGTATAACATAGCTTTAGAAGATGAATATTTCCGTAATTGCACTGTAAACACGAGCTTTTGAAACGTCTCTGAGGATCCGAATTGGCCTTGTGATATCATGACAGGAGCAAGGCAAATTAAGACTATATGTGCGCACGGTATAACGTTTCCGAGCATTTTCGTATTGTTTAAGGTGCTGATTCACGATGCGATTTTTTCTTGCAACTTGCAGCAAATCACTGAATGTTGTAGGTTGCATAAAAAATCGCACCGTGTAACACCCCGTAGCAACTTGCGATTTTGTCATTTTCTAGTTTTTGCTGCAACTTTGTCATTTTCTAGTTTTTGCTGCAACTTACAACAAAAATTGCAAGTTGCTGAACGTGTAACACCCTTCCTGCAACTTGCGATTCAGTTTTTCCATATGTAAATTTGTTGCAAGTTGCAAGAAAAATCGCATCGTGTAACAGCACCTTTACTGTTCTCTTGAAAAGTTTTCTCATTGCTTGAAACAATACGAAAACGCTTGGAAACGTTTCCGACTTTCCGTGTGCACATAGTCTATAAAGCTATAGCCTATGGTTTTGACATCGAATTTCACATGTGCCGAGTACAATCCACAAAAAGTTCTGTACGAAACGAGTAAAACGAGTTTGATTTAGATATCGAAGTTAATTGCCGAACTAAATTGGGGAAAACGTTATGGTAAATAATTATCGACCACTTTCATAAAAACGACTAATTTGAATATTCTTTCATGTGCATCTTGCAGTAATAAGCCTTTCTGGCCACGTTTTTGTATCTGTAATTCAAAAGAATCTTTGCTTCGTAACGAGGCCAGAAAGGCTTATTTAGATGCACACAAAAGAATATTTTAAAGTGGTGACCATTATGAAAGTGCATGGTCTATACAAACATTATAATATGTTTAGCGGTTGCACTTGTGTAGTAATCATTGTTTTTTTGGGTTTATTTTTTTGAATTTAAAGTAATCATTATTTTAAATTTGGCACATCAATGTAAATCAATGTGATTTGACATGTCGAACTTGTTATCTTGTCGAATTTAATTCAGTTTGACGTCGAATTTCACATGTACTAATTAAACAATTGCATGTGAAATCTGACGTTTAAACCGGGCCTTAGGCCCGGACGAATTCAATTCGAATTAACGACGACGGTAATGCGACGTAAAAATGCGACGTCGAGGTAAACGTCGAATTTAATTCTTTTTATACTTGGACTCGCGTAGTCTGAAAACGACTTCTTGAAAACATGGAGCCGAATTGTCACAGACAGAAGAGAAACGTTGAATTCGACAAGATGATATAATTCGTCGTGTAACTCGAACACGCATTAATCGTTATCGTCGCGTTATCCGTCCGTCAGTTTTGTCGAATTAAATTCGTCTGAATTAAATTCGTCTATCGTGCGACGTTCAGCGCAGGCCTTACTAGTTACAGTGCAAGTACATCAAGCTTGTCAGTAGATTAGTGTACTGAACTGCGCAACAGAATGCAATGCAATTGATGTACTGCACTGCATATCTAGTGTCCAATTATTTCTTATATATTTTTGTTTTATTTTATTTTAGGTGTTTTTGTGAACATGTTCTTCATTTCGTACTTGCTTAGTCCTCGTTTTTGTCATCGATTTGTTGGTTATCTGGAGGAAGAAGCTGTCAAAACCTACACTCATTGCTTAGAGGTACGCAAAGTTCTATAGTACTTTTCCGTGCTATACTACGCTTTATATCTTTTGTTTTTCCTTCATTAAAAGAAAAAACTATGTATTAAAACATGTCTGTGAGTGATGGGGAATTACATCCACGAGTTCACAAACAAGGATCGAACGAGAGAAATTAAATATTGCTTGAGGCAAAGCTGAGTGCAGTATTTAACAGTGTGGCAACGACGTCACCTATAAAAGTCGAGTCACGAGTCAAGTCACAAAGGTTGAGTCACCATGCATTCGAGTCATTTAAGTGCCTGGTCCAGTCGAGACAGACAACTTCCACAGATCATTTTAGGTGCGAGATTGAGAGGGTTAACGGCTAGCTGATCATTTCATCGGAACAGGGTCGCAGACTTTGGTACGAGGTTGGGTTGACTCGAATCCTAGTCATTGCCTCGAGTTGTTACAACACTGGTATTTAATTTTGAGTTTCTTGTTATTTAGCCGGCTCATTATATGGTGGGCATTGGGTTGGTTGAGAACGGGACGCGAGAAAGGGGGCTGGGTGGAGGGGAGCTGCACGTATAGTATTCTCGGTTTTCACTCACGTGATCGCTGGCCCCGTTTGGGTGGTGAAACAATACAAAATATTTGAGTAAGAATAGAGTTAAATTCCCATAGGATAAAGATTGTCCACCAACATGGCCGCCATTTCATTGTTCCTGTGCACCGACATGGCCGCCGTGACGTCAGATGAAAACCAAGAATTGAAAGACGAATCTGTGCATCAACCACGTGACGCATAATTCTCACTGGTTGGATGCTAATTATTAGTTTGTTATTTTAAACAGAAATCGTGGAAATTAATTAGAAATTTAGAATTCTATTAATAAAAGAATAAGATGGCCGAATACACGGAGACGCAATTCGATTGGATCATTTAGAGGCGCTAAATATTGTATTAGAAGAGTTGTCTTTTAATAATGAGCCGGCTCGCATGCTACTTGTTAGTAGACGATTGGGTGTAAATCCCGATAACACACGAACATGAAGGGCTTTAAACATTTTAATATTCAATTTGAGTACACTGGATATGGAATTTACGCTTGCGAAATTAGTGGCAACACCATTTACAAAGCATCCTTGTTTAGTTTCCTCGCTAAAGGAAAGTTCACATTAGTCACTGAGCATGGCTTGAAATTCAATCTATTTTAAAATTCGCTATGTGCTTTATTATGCATTTATTTAATAGTTGAGTCGGTTTTCTTTGTGCTTTCTAGAGCTGTATCTACGATATATCCCAAGAGAACCAATAATTAATAATTCAAGGAGCTGTACTGCATATAGATATTGCCCTGCTCAACAGGACAATATCTAGATATTGCCCTGGTCAACAGAGCAATATATAGTAATTATGTTTTTTTCGAAAACCTCCCCAACTATTAAATAAGTCCGTTAATTACCTCGAACCTCGGCTTTTATCCAAATAAACCCCTCGGGGCCTGCAGCCCCTTGGGCTGTATTTGGCCATAGTTGATAGAGGGAGATGGTTAGGAAACATGGCAAACTTCAAATATATTGAACAAAGAACCCACTTGGAGGTTGAACGGCGTTTGACCGTGCACAAAGTTTTTTAAAGCTCACTTGATATGGACAAACGACTGAACACAAACGTTTTCTATTGGAAGAACAGCTCGAAGTATGTCATTATTTGTAGTAAGTACTGGAATACCTCGAACCAGAAGCCAAAACAAACATGTAGTGCCCAATCTCTTTTACACTGCTATCTTAATTCGAAAAGGGAAAACAATAGTAAAACAATAGAATTTTCAACCGTGACCGTGCACAAAGTACACAAATACCTGGAACAATGGATTTTATGAAGTTTCCTAACCATCTCCCTCTATCAACTATGATTTGGCTAAAAGCCTCGGTTCTCGGTAATTAACTCTTACTTAAGGTGGCTCCATACAGTTTCTTGAAAAATGGAAAATAAAAGTTTGAGAGTCCAAAACACGTGATTAAACAATTCGGAAAAGTAATAAAACTAAATGTTATGCATAGTTAAACATTCTGACAATCAAACACTGTTACCAAATAAATAGCAACAGTTGTTGCTATGGCAACAATGACGTTTCAAAATGGCTGCCAATTACCCTTCAAACTAGTTTAATTCGAAAAAAACTTTGGTGACTTCCAATTTTTTTTTCATTAAAACTTTTCTTGAAGTATGAGTAAGCAATAGGCCGATTTAAAAAAAATCCTGTAGAACGACATTTTTTAAAAATTAACAAACATGATTTTTCCTGAAAAAAAATTATTCGTTCTACAGAATTTTTTTTAAATCGGCCTATTGATTACTCATACTTCAAGAAAAATTTTAATGAAAAAAAAATTGGGGGTCACCAAAGTTTTTTTCGAATTAAATTAGTTTGAAGGGTAATTGGCAGCCATTTTGAAACGTCATTGTTGCCATAGCAACAACTGTTGCTATTTATTTGGTAACAGTTTTTGATTGTCAGACTGTTTAACTATGCATAACATTTAGTTTTATTATTTTTCCGAATTGTTTATGCACGTATTTTGGACTCTCAAGCTTGTATTTCAAGAAACTGTGTGGAGCCACCTTAATGATATTAAAGTATGACTATTAATGCATGGCTGAGCCGTTGCGCTGATAGAACAGGGCCGGTGTCGCACGGTGCAAATTACCCAATCAGGACTATTAGGTTGTCATTTATAACATACACGCAAAAAAAGTACGATTTGTCGCAGTACTGTACTTCTACCTCTCACCAGCTGTCTTAAACGTTTTTAACTGCGATTATTTCATGATTGAGTCGGTTTTCTTTGATATACCGCGGGCTGTATATAGCATACAGCTCTATGAATACTAATTAGATAAGAAATGAAGAAAAAACTAGGAAAAGCTTTGTCCAAGGTGGAAAAAATAGACAAAACTTTGTTGGAAAACCTCCTCAATCATGAAATCAGTCAGATTTCGCGTCCTCGGGCTTTATCTCTTACATATATACCCCTTACTTTTTCTCTAAAGACTATAGACTCAGGCCCTCTGGATATATGGAATACAACGCCAGCTCCAGCAATAGCAAAAAAGTATTGGAAACTAAAGGTATAGTAATTGAAAACAATTTGTATTTTCAAAACCAAACTTTAATCAGTGGCGTAGCCAAGAATTGTAGCTTGCTGGGTCACCACTGCATAGGCACAAAATAATCTCTGAATGTTTGCAAATTTTGAGTGTGCTCATGCTAGTATTCATATACAGCCTAATTTTAAGTTTTTCAAACTGCATATTGACGGACTAACTAATGTAACTTAATATTCATTTCTGTTGCTTTTTTGTATTTTCTTATATATTTATACTTCACAATAATTACATATTTTAACCTTATTGGTTATATTTTGTAAGATTGTAAGATATCTTGGCCTCCCTTGACCTTGAACTCATAGTATAAAATCTAAAATCTGAAATCTGCTACGCTACTGACTTTTGAAAATTGTTTGATTTGTCACGAATGGTTTGTCCTCATGATTGTTACGCACTATTACTGTGCTAAAACTGGTTTCCACTCAGGAAAATTTTCCTCAGTACAGGAACGGACAGGGAAGTTTTCAGTGGCGACCTTAAGATACCCTGCATGGGTTCGGTTTACGGGTACGGGCAATCTACGGGTAATCTACCCGTACCCGTAGTCGTATATGTACGGGTAGACCATGAGCTCGGGAAAACGGGTCAAGATATTACGAGTAGACAAAAATGGCGGTACCCGTAACCGTAAACCGAACCTGATCATATAGAAAGTCCTTGAAAATCAAATTTTCCACCTGTTGCTTCACCAATAATTTAACCATGCAAAATAACTGATTTCAAACAAAGTGTGTTGCTTGTTGGCGGCATGAGTCTAACAATACTCAATCAAAATGGGTTTGGAAACCCGGCAAACTTCATAGCGCCTATAATGAGCTGTAATTTTGTGTTGAGATGGTCATCGCCCTGCACAAACCTTTTGTTTTTGCTTATTCGCTAATTGAGCGATTGAACCCAAAGGCTGCTATTGGACGATTGCTTCATTATACTAAAAATGCGTTGTTTTCTTAATAGACGTTACGTGAGAGTTAAGCCTAATTTTCAGCAAAATAAAACAAACTTCATATATTTTGCAGATCTCGGCCCTGGAATATATTTTAGAAAGTCCTGGTAAAGTCCTTTAATTTCATGTCCCGAAAATATCCCCGACGAAAGGTCGTCAAGCACCCATGATAAAAGTGTAGATCATTATGCATTATTATTTTTTGTCTTTATGTAACGTATTTGCATTTAATTAAAGTCTTGTTTTAAATTTAAGGATGGCAGCACAATGAGAGATGTAATTCTCGCCATTCGTGCTGACGAAGCTCACCATCGAAAAGTCAATCACACCCTTGCCTCCATTCATCTGGATGAACAAAATCCATTTAAACCGTGGGAACGAAAATTGTAAAATGAGATTTTGTGGAGAACATGCAGTCTGAAGCTTCTTGGAAAACAGTTGGTTTCAATTATTGAATCCTTTTCTAGTCTTTCTCAGATAATTCTTCAAACTTACATTTAAAGATTTAACAAGATTTCATATCAGTTTATGAAATAAGATGTTCTATAGTATTCGCGCGATCTTGATTGGCTAGACTCGGTGCATTTGTATAAAGATGACAGCTTAGGAAGAGGTTATTATTCAACTGTGAAGACCTATAGTGTGAAGCACGAGGTATTTGCTTTGAATAATAACCGAACCCGTGCCTTTTAACTTTAACACATGTAGAAATACTCATCAGGTCATATATAGTCTAGTTTTTTCTAATTGTCAATTCGGAACAAAATATTTTCAGAAGAAATCGGAACAATTTCATACTAAAATTAATGCGGTTAATTTATTGCTTCTTTCAATTTACAAAAGTATTCTAACAGCTGGAGTTTTAGACGGATTTTAGATGGTTGTAGTGTCTTTCTTTTTTTTTTTAAATTTGTCGTTGGCCGTCATTTCAACGTCATGAGTAGAGAATGTTTGGTTATCTTGTCGACGTTACTGTCATCATGCATGGTGTATTGAACCGATTTTCGTCAATTATATATTGCGCGTGTGTCTTTTTTTCGGGGTTTGTTTCAAGATTTCATATATTTTAGCTAACTCCAACAGTGTTGTAATTGAACATCTTGTGTAGTTAATTGGATTTAGGAAAGTGTTATCAATGGACAATGAGATAGTAAGTCTCATGCGGGCCCAGCTGCTCACTTTGCGAACCCTCTTCGCAAACCAAATGAAAATACACGGGGGATAAAACATACTATAAACTGTAAAACATGCATGTAATAACAAAACGAAGTTTAGAAAAAATTTTGTGGTATGAACATTATTTCTTTTCAGTTTTGTCCTTTTAATTATTATTAGTTTTTCTTACGGCTAGGCTTTTATTATAGATAATATATGTTATAAATGTAATACCCTAATTAGTATCTTTTAATATTCTAAAAATATAATACAATATTGTATAAATATGTGTATACATATATTTAGTTTATATAAGTATGCTTCTTTGAATTATATACAGTATATAGTATTCCTCAAACTTTGAATCCTATAGCCATTAATACTGTTGGTCAAGTTGCTAGTGGTCCTGTCTTGCATGAAAGTAATTAAAAGTACCGTAAAAATAAGAATACGTGAAACTTGATATTTTGTATATATCGTATATAGTATACGCTAAAACAATTCTTCATATCTCTATCAGTATAAAATATCTATATTGCTGGATATTCATCGCGCCGCACTTCGTTGAATAATTGCTAAATATTACTTAATTTTGTACAACTAAAGAACTAATTAATTTAAGTACACGAAGTCCTGAATTTGAATAGTTTTTTTAGTAATGCTGTTCATTGGCAAGAAAAGAAAAAAAAACCCTCAACTTGTTATCTGTATTACACACATCACTCCATCTTTAAAGGCAAAGCTGTTGGCTGTGTGGCAAGTGAAAGTTTCTTTCGAGGTACGTTCCAATATTTTAAACGTTTCATTGTTAGATTTCTTACAATATTACCGTTATTATATTTTCTCAATTTATTTTGTGAAACAAATTCATATTTTTGTACGTTGTAAATGAAACCGTAAATTGATGAATGTGATATACTGTAAAGCTGATTATTATTTGGGTCCGATTATTCAAAAAAGTGCTAGGCTCGCATCTTCTGAAATAATACTAGTAAAATTTTAAATACTAGTAATTTAGGTATATAGAACATGTTTTAGTTATGCCACTTATATATAGCTGTCTACATTGTTCTACAACTTATAGTTGAAATGCATGTACACAAATAAGTGTTCGTTGTTAGTAAGTTATTTACCCAATGTTTATAGATTTCGTTCCACAAGGGATGGAAACAACCAGAACATAATTAACAACGTAAACTAAGTTAGCGAAAACATCGAATATACTCATTATTTATACTCGTATACTTTAAGACAACTGCATGCTCAAACGCCAGATGTTTTTGTTTTTTTAAATATATAAATCAGTATAACGTTGTTTAAGAGAAGGGATGTTTGTTACCTCGGATATGACAAATGTGCACGTACAAATGTTTTTCAAGCTACTTAAATGCACTCCCTGCATGTCGCCTGAAAAGACTTCGTTTTAATAAATAGATAGGGGCATTCGTCAGTAGAATATCCCAGAAATATCTTATCTTGAATTTGAATACGTAAAAAAATTGGGGCACGCCTATCAAATGAAATTTTCAGCAAACAATTATTTTACTTATTTTCCAAAGAATAGTTAGAATATACACAGTGGCTTATATATTTTAAATTGTTTTTGTTTTGCAAGGAATAGTAAGACGCCAAATATTTTAGATTTTAATAGGTAATAAACAAAATGCTAAAATATACTGTTCTTTTGTTAAGAAATTCGTTAAAAATTTCTGGCACTGGTTTTTGACAATGACAATTCATACTCATCATGCGAGCAAGACTAATAAAAAATTCGAAATATGGTATAGTAGGTTAATCAGCATCACACAACGCCAATCGGTTTTTGAAACTGTATAACCGTCTATATACCCTGATACAGAACGGCCACTCCTGCAAATAGTACGCAGAGACTTGTAGCGTTGTATTAACAAAAGGTCCGCTATGCGTACATGTATCTGCGCCATACCCACCACTGTGAGAATCACTTGTCAAGATCTTGTAAGATCTTGTGCGATCTTGGAAAATCTTGTAAGATCTTAAGAAAAATCTTATAAGATTTTTACACGTAGATCTTATAAGATAATTAAAGATCAGAGAAAGTACACGTTCAATTCTCTGACCAAAATAATTTATCATGACTCACAAAAAACTGTGGTAGATCGCAGTCAAAAGTTCACTATAAGTCACGTTAAAAATACTTACCAGTTTTATCAGCAATATCCCCTATCTGCGAAATGTTTAGTGCAAGCTTTGTCGGAAATATAGAATTTAATGGCTAACTGAAGATATATCCCAATACAGCTAGTGTTGGGCCGGACACCGCGGGTCTAAAGTATACCCCTGAATCGCCTGTAGGTTTGTGCCATTTTGGAAACTTATACCGTTAGATAGAGCGTTAATTCTGTACAACAAATGTGAATTAAAAAAATCGTAGAATAGCAACGGAGAAAAATCTATTTAAACTGAGATGAGCGCCAAATATCAAATGTCAATTATCGGGTCAAACGCAATCATATTTAAAGTATCCCTGAATCGTCTGTAGGTTTGTGCCATTCACGAAACTGTCTTCTACAGTTAGATAGAGCGTTAGATACTCTACAACACATGTGAATTAGAAAAAATCGTATAGAATAGAACCCTGAAAAATCATAGTGTTTTAGTCAAAAACTTTGTCGGAAATATAGAATTTAACGGCTAACAGTCGTATTGGGATATATCTTCATTGCAGTTGAGCCGCCCGCGGATACCGCGTTTTTAAAGTATACCCCTGAATCGTCTGTAGGTTTGTGCCATTCACGAAACTTCAACAGTTATATAGAGCGTTAAATTCTGTACAACATATGTGAATTAGACAACATGGTATAGAATAGCAACGGAGAAAAGGCTATTTGAACTGACGTGAGCGCAAATATCAAATATCAAATTGCATTATTACGCTATTTACTTGACATACGGTCAAACCACGTCATATTTAAAGTAAATCCCTGAATCGTTTGTAGATTTGTGCCATTTGGGAAACTTGCACGGTTAGATAGAGCGTAAAATTATGTACAACGTATGTGAATTAGAACAAATCGTATAGAATAGCAACGGAGAAAAATCTATTTGAACTGAGATGAGCGCAAATATCAAATTGCATTATTATGCTATCACTTGGCGTACGGTCAGACGCAATCATTTTAAAGTATTCCCGAATCGTCTGTAGGTTTGTACCATTCACGAAATTCGTACAGTTAGATAGAACGTTAAATTATGTACAAGATATGTGAATTTGAAAAAATCGTATAGCATAGAACCCTGAAAATCGTAGTATTTTAATCCAAAACTTTGTCGCTTCGAAGGACTTCGTGATATGGCGGACGAAATATTGTTACAGCACAGCACACACTACAAGGTCAGTGGTTACCCAAAAAAGCTAACCCACATACATACATACACACACAACACGATAGCAATATATCTGCTGCGCAGATACAAAAATGCTTGGTTAGAAACAGATGTTTTCAAGGATATTGTTAAAAATATCCAGATTAGTTTTATTATTTGCTTGGATAAAAAGTTCTTGTTTCAAAGACATGCAACGGCATAAATTTCACAATCAAATGGTCAATAATCAAACACTATAGTGTACAAAGGCGGCGCCAAGAGATGCAATCTTTGTCTTGCTGAGAAGCTTTTTATTTTATCAGCCATTTTGATTAGTAATATGACATTTTCACTCATTCTTACATGAAGTTTTAGGTTAGGGGTTAGGGAGCGCGCAAAGAGTGAAGGGAAGGGCGCGGCTTTGCATTTTTCATCCCTTAGTGTCCCCATGTGTACCACATGCTCCCTAACCCCTAACGTAAAACTTCATGTAAGAATGAGTGAAAATGTCATATTACTTATCAAAATAGCTCTCGAGAACTCTCGTTACGGACATTACGAAATATTAAATAAGAATGAGTGAAAATGCTCATATTACTAATCAAAACTCTCGTTACGGACATTACGGAATACTAAAAAAAGCCTCTGCGGAGGAGAGTGTTATCAGCTCATAAAGACAGCCTGTTAAACAAAAGATCTGAACTGGTCTCAAAATGCAGGAATGAATGAATAACTTTATTTAAATGTCAATGTATTTAGCTATGTACAGCTAATTGGGGACACTATTTATAAGTTTTAAACTAAAATAGGATTTATACTACCAGAGTAAAGTACTAAAGACATCGTTGGGCTATAAAGGGTTAACTGAATTGTTAACGTAAAAATATAGAGGAGGCGCGGCCAGGTAAAGACATAATTTTATTTCATGAATTGTTAACATTTAAGCGTTAGTCTGAAGATCACTTCGGTGTGAAACTCCGAGTTACTGACGCTAATTATAGAACGTTTTATCCATTTTTTATCCGCATGTTTTATTATATTATAATATATTGATTTTGCTCTGCTTTTGTATTGAGTACTCTATTATATTGATCGAGCGAATACTCGCCACCACGGTCCACATATATTGTTTATATTCATATTGTTTCAGTATTGTTTATATTGTGTGTATATATATATATATATATATATATATATATATATATATATATATATATATATATATAGTTAAAAGCTTCTGGGACAGCGTCGGCCACGGTTGAAATCCAAATATTACCAGGGTTAAATCACGTTGGCCTGAAAAACAGAGAAAAATCTTCTCGACGTTTCGAGCGAAGGCCCTTCGTCAAGAGAAATTAGTTAATTATTAATATTTGTTAATTATTATTATTAATATATATATATATATATATATATATATATATATATATATATATATATATATATATATATATATATATATATATATATATATATATATATATATATATATATATATATATATATATATATATATATATATATATATATATATATATATATATATATATATATATATATATATATATATATATATATATATATATATATATATATATATATATATATATATATATATATATATATATATATATATATATATATATATATATATTATATATATTATATATATATATATATATATTATATATATAAAGCGGGTTTTATAAACATTCATAATTGACATTCTTCTCAGCGCCCGAAAGGCGAAACGCATTTATAAATACGAAGATATGATTCGTTCTTCACTACCGACCCCAAGCAAATTTTTAATACAAATAAGCTCTTGACTTTTTGCTGAGCACCTCAAAACACTTTGTTTTTCTATATAATCTGAAACCAAGAACTACCCTCTGTTGTCAGCTGAAAATTTCATCTTCATGGACTTTTTTGCTGTCAAAGTTACCGGGTGTGATGTCACTCACAAGTAACAAAAGAAAACTGGTTTGGAATGTCTCTTGTGACATCACATCCGGTAACTGACAGCGAAAAACTCCATGAAGATGAAATTTTCGGCTGACAAGATATATTATGATTTTGCTCAGGAAGACACAAATATTACGAATATGTAAAATCCCCAAACGTGAGATAGGCACTTTAAACTAACTATCCACTTACAACTAACCGATCTCTTTACGTCTCTGACAACTGACTGAGCGGTAGTGATAACGATTTTATACAAGACAAGACATTATTATCCTGCTTGCAACTGGTAAAGGCACGACGCGTTGGTTTGTCTCGAAACAACAACAACGACAGCGACTTCGGCAAGCACACACTTTTATTTATAATTATTAGCCTCGTTCTATGCTGTTTATTGTTTATTTTCCAACATAATTACATCGACTACCAAACCCAAATCCCTCCTGAAGAGACCACGAGAAGGTCGAAACAATTGTCCATGGTTGTGTCCCATGTACTATATATACTCAATATTACTTACGTACTCCCGTATCAAATTTACACTGTGCCTTCAACCGTCGTTGCCTCCGCTAGCTAACAACAAACACAGCAAGATGCGCTTTATGCCTAAGGCCATATATACCGCATACTTTGCAATTTTTTATTCATCTACGTTATATAACCCCAGTGTTACTCAGTTACTGAAAACCTGATGTGCTTTAGTTGGAGTTGTCGTCAGAAACAAGACATACACTTTACAAAAAGACAATTTATCGCCTTTACGAATTCTCTGACGTTGTATTTGTCCAATTCTTGTACGGCACTGGCAGAGTTGTTCACTCGACGGTCATGGCGAAACGTATATCAGTATATGGCTGCATTTACTAAAATAGCCCGCCATGCTTTGCGATCAGATGTCGCACACCGCCTGACAATTTATAATATATACATGCGCATCTAAATTATACTAAATTAATAAACAGAAAACAACATTCTGTAGCCAATAAATTTTAAAGTTTTCGTTTCCTTGTTAAAGTGCTTATGAAGTGAAATTTTTGCTTTTTATACTATTTGTTAATATAAAAATATAGAAAATTCTGATATTCGTACATATGTTCATTTAATATTTACGTCTTCGGAAAACACTTTATTTTTCAGTTCAAAGTGGATAGTCGTAGGGCCGTGAAACGTCAACACAACAAGACGCCTCACCTGCTCAGGCGTTCACTCGGGCTACTGATTCTGCGGCGTAAAGCACAAAACTCTCAGAAGTAATCATTAAGCAATGTAGTAAAAGCACAAAACCCTCAGAAGTAATCATTAAGCAATGTAGTAAAAGCACAAAACTCTCAGAAGTAATCATTAAGCAATGTAGTAAAAGCACAAACTCTCAGAAGTAATCATTAAGCAATGTAGTAAAAGCACAAAACTCTCAGAAGTAATCATTAAGCAATGTAGTAAAAGCACAAAACTCTCAGAAGTAATCATTAAGCAATGTAGTAAAAGCACAAAACTCTCAGAAGTAATCATTAAGCAATGTAGTAAAAGCACAAATCTCTCAGAAGTAATCATTAAGCAATGTAGTAAAAGCACAAAACTCTCAGAAGTAATCATTAAGCAATGTAGTAAAAGCACAAAACTCTCAGAAGTAATCATTAAGCAATGTAGTAAAAGCACAAAACTCTCAGAAGTAATCATTAAGCAATGTAGTAAAAGCACAAAACTCTCAGAAGTAATCATTAAGCAATGTAGTAAAAGCACAAAACTCTCAGAAGTAATCATTAAGCAATGTAGTTATGTAGAACCGCTCTGAAACTGTGTGATTGTACATAGTCAATCGAGATATGGTCTGGAAACTCGGCAAACTTCAAAGCCCCTATAATGAGCTGTGATTTTATGTTGAACCGTACCTTACACCGTGCACATCCTTTGTTTTAGGTTTATTAATATTTAAATAGCACGGTTGAGTGATTGAACTGAAACGTTGCTATTGGACAATTCGTTCATTATACTAAAATACAATGTGTTCAGTGACCGTACACCGTGCACAAAAATGCATAAAGGCGAACAAAAAGATAGACCAAAGACTTTAGCTGAGTTTCCAGACCATATCTCGATTGACTATGGATTGTACGGTCACTGAATCACAGGTAACTGTTAATTTGCGAGTATTAAACTTACGACGGTACAATATAGGCCTACACGTACACTCTAGCCAGATTACACAAACTGAACCATTCGAACGAGGGCTTCTCTATAGATGGTCTTATATATGAAGTACTTGGTTCCATGTGGTTAATAAACAACAAGCCCGTTTAACCGAATGTAGTCAAAACATATACAGTGCTGAATTCAGCAGATGCAAAGCGATGGTTCCGATTAGAATTCATGTTAGATTAGAACTCGAAAAATTGAAAAATGAGACGCAACATGCCTCGCAAGGCCTGATGGGATGATGCAATAATGCCATTTTGTGGACCCCCCCCCCCCCCCCCCCCCTCCCCCCCAAAAAAAAAAAAAAAAAAAAAAAAAAAAGAAAAAAGCCGAAACCTAGACTCGGGTAATAACACGGCCACAACAACTATTTGACGTTCCACGTTATATTAGCGTAATATACAAAAAGCGTAACAAAACCACGAGTCTACATAAGCCGCGTTCTTTTACAATTGCCTTCTTTCACAAGCTTGAACTTATAATGGTTTTTATTATTTTTTAGTTCGTTTCTTTCCTGGGAGTCCTGATACATAAAGGCGAAAAGCCGTGTCGGGTTTCTTCAATATTCGATTAGTGGAAAATTGTACAATATTTTTTATATTGACAGAAAACTGAGCCTGACGTAAACGCGCAGAGGTATGGCCGTCACGTAAAATTTTTGGGAATCATCAAATCCTCAATTATCAAATTATCAAATCCTATTTTGTTGGTAATATTCTTACTTGTCGTCTCTTAAAATTTTAGGGAAATCAAAGAAATTCCCTTTAAGTTGTAACTCTTACAAAATTTCCTCTTGTTGCAAAGAATACATTTCGTGTAAACATCACTTGAAAAAAGGCTTAACTTTAAATTTTACTAGTCAGAAAAAATTAGTTTATATACATTACATTTACGTTAACATTAAATGCCTAAAAAGGACGACACTCTCCTAAGAGTGGATTTTCGACTAATTATCAGTTAAATCAACTCCAAATTTTTTGCATGACTCTATATTATCTTTTCTTTTTAAAAAAATGCATATGCATATATCGGAACTTAGATTGGATTGAATTAGATTTTATTAGGCCCGTTTCCAACGTCGAATTTTTCATGCGTCGAATACAATTCGTTAATTAAGTGCATGATAAGTTCGACGTTTGAATCAATTAAATTCGACCGTTTTGATTAAATGCGACATGCGAATTAAATTCGACTGCTTAGGTCGAATAAAACGACCTTGATGCGACTTCGATTCAAACGTCGAACTTTCCATGTGTCGAATGCAATGCATAAATTATTTTAATGTATAATAATTTCCGATACACGTAAGTGACATGCGCAAACGTTAATTGATTTCGCGAGGAGAATCGGGCTTCTGAATAAGTGTTCTACACTATGTCCCACCATCAAGGATTTCAAATTATTTGACGACGACAAGAGCGATGGATGCTTGTGGTTGCATTTCTGCCTGCTATAATTAATAAAATCAGATCTTATTACCATGTATTGTATGTAAAGTACGTGTCATCATTTTTCGCGGTCGTTTTGACTGTTGAATATAATAACATTGTAAATATTAATTTGCTTTTGGTCAACTTTCGAGTTGGACTCCTTTGCTTTCGCCATGTTGTTATAGAAATGATCATTTTAAATTATATTTGACCACATTAAATTGGACGTATGAATCAAATGTCGAATACAATAATTTGGGTCGACCTTAATTGGTATTATATTCGACATATGAAAAATTCGACGTTTGAATCAGGCCTTAGACAAGTTTAGATTATTTTATACACGACCCCACAAGCTGCAACGCTTATTAAACTTTATTGTGTTTCAATACAAATTATTGCATTGCATTATTGTACTCGCTCTTGTAGACCCCAAGGGAGTCGCTTATACAAGTGAGGCCCTTTTTACATGAAGCGGATTGACAGTTCAATCGGATCGAAAAACGCGAGTAAAGTCAATCCGGGCACATGTTTACATGGAGAATCCGATTTGGAGTGGATTGTCTTGAGATTCGAGCAAGGATTGACTTGAATGTCTCCAATCTAATTCATCTAAACATGGTTTGACTTGAACATGACTTGATACGCATGAATGAAGTTAGTACGTGTCGTGCTAAATTGGCAGACATTGATGAGGGAAGCACAGAAAATAGTGTTCCAAAACTGAAAACAAACTGGTCCCAAGCACTGCGTGGTTAACTGACTTCAGTCATCCGTTTCGATCAGATCAAAAACTTTAAATCTTCTTCATGTAAACACAAAAAGGAGAAACAACATGCGAGATTTGACTTGAACACCGTCAATCTGCTTCATGTAAACAAGGCCTGAGTCAGCTGTAAAAAGGGTTATAACAATTTGCAAATCCCATGCTTCACTCACGTGATCGGTGGCCCATTCGGGTGGTGAAACAATACGAAATATTTGAATAAGAAAGAGCTAATTCCCATGCCGTACACCAATATGGCCGCCATTTCATTGTTTTGGTACACCAATATGGTCGCCGTGACGTAAGATGAAAACGCTCTATATTATGTCTGTATATGCTAAAATTTCGATTATTGTTTCAACAACTAATTAAACATTTTTTCTTTTTTATGTTAGAAACAGATATGCTCACAAACGTTACTGGAAATTTAACCCGATACGAAGCTTATGATGTACATTGTATAGGAATTAGGATCACCCCAGCTGGCCTATCTTTTGTCCTCAATGCCATGTTTCTCGTCGTCCTAGCAACGAACAGGGATCTCGTAAAGCAGACGGATAACTTATCATGTTGGAAATCTGGCGCTAGCGGACACACTATGCAGTTTAGGTCGGTTCTCATTATATTTAGCTTTAATAGCCGACAACACAGATTTCTTTGGGCTGTATAACGTAACTCTCAGAATAAACAGAGTTGGATATTTACTGTCGCTCTCCGCTGTACTTCTCATGGCCATTGAAAGAGCTGTAGTGATACGATATCCTTTCACATGGGTCGAGAGAGATATTGCCTCTTAAAAGAATGCTGTTACTCATCCTTGGCAGTTGGATCACAGTAGTTTTGTTTGGCATTTTCTCGAATATCCTCGAAGCGATATATTTACTAGTAGCAACTATTTATGCTCTGGTCATTGCCTATGGTGCAGTACTAGTTAATATCTACATTTTAAAAGTACTTCAGCAAGGAAAAAGTAAGACAGCCCCGATTTCAAGCGTTCCGAAAAAACGTCTTCAAGACAAGGCAAGTGCACTTGTGCTATTGCTGACCGTAATAATGATAGTGACGTGTCTTCCAGCCTTAACGTGTCGAGTCATATATTATGCATATTCGGAACGTCAGAGCTCCCTGCCAAAAAATATGTCGGAGACTTACCAATATTCTCGAATGGTCGAAGACTTAAACTTTCTCATCAACTCAATAATCTACATATGGAACGTCAGGGTATATCGAAAAGCTTTTTGCCGCACTTTTAAGATTAATATGTGTTTGTAAATATATGTATATATATATAGGTTCTGCTACTAGCAAGCTATCAGCTCATATATCATAAAAAAAGCAAGGTGGCTGCATGAGTTTTTCAGTCAGATAAAACTGCATGCGGCTAATTCTAAACTGCAGCAGCCGAAATACTGAACTGAGTAAAAACTAACAGTGGACAAATAACACATCTAAGAACAGAAAATTTAACAATTTAACAGAAAAAACTACTGAAAATGGCAGTTGAGGGCTTTCCAAAACCTTACCGCATTTATTAAATTACGATCGAGTTGACAATGTTTTGTTTAAAGACCAAAATACTACAAGTTGTAAACATACGTATATACTTGTTAATGTAGTAACCAGTAAAATATATCAGTTCCTAAAGAAATAAAGCTATATCAATAGAAATTATGTTACTTGTATGCTATATAAAGACCGTAAATCACTAAATCAACAAAGTGTAGTTTTCCCGAGTCAATATTTTCGGCTTTTTGATAACTTTTTAAATGTTAAATCTTTACATGTCAATAAGTAGAGAACTACTGGCTAACATTTTCAATTTCCTGAGCTATTGTTATATACGATGTTTCCAACGCTTTTTTAAAACTCTAACAGCTCTCAAACACATTTTCAAGACTGTTTTGAACTCCATGTCAGTTTTTTTCAGGCGATTCATTTCCGTTATGAATTAACAGTTTTTCTTTATTTTTATAAATGTTTTCGATATATAATAAAACAATTATATAACATTCGCTCTCGTCGTATGTGACTGATAGCCAACTCCGTATACGACTCGAGCTCATGGTTCATATATATATATATATATATATATATATATATATATATATATATATATATATATATATATATATATATATACTGCCGGTAACAGCCGCTTGTGGGAGAATACTGGACGTGCGTACATCTAGATAGCGTGAAGTGGTATTGGGCCAGAGTGCTCTCTCTCTCTCTCTCTCTCTCTCTCTCTCTCTCTCTCTCTCTCTCTCTCTCTCTCTCTCTCTCTCTCTCTCTCTCTCTCTCTCTCTCTCCCTCTCTCTCTCCCTCTCTCTCTCCCTCCCTCTCTCTCTCCCTCCCTCTCTCTCTCCCTCCCTCTCTCTCTCCCTCTCTCTCTCCCTCTCTCTCTCCCTCTCTCTCTCCCTCTCTCTCTCCCTCTCTCTCTCCCTCTCTCTCTCCCTCTCTCTCTCCCTCTCTCTCTCCCTCTCTCTCTCCCTCTCTCTCTCCCTCTCTCTCTCCCTCTCTCTCTCCCTCTCTCTCTCTCTCCCTCTCTCTCTCCCTCTCTCTCTCCCTCTCTCTCTCCCTCTCTCTCTCCCTCTCTCTCTCTCTCCCTCTCTCTCTCCCTCTCTCTCTCCCTCTCTCTCTCCCTCTCTCTCTCCCTCTCTCTCTCTCTCTCTCTCTCTCTCTCCCTCTCTCTCTCCCTCTCTCTCTCCCTCTCTCTCTCCCTCTCTCTCTCTCTCTCTCTCTCTCTCTCTCTCTCTCTCTCTCTCTCTCTCTCTCTCTCTCTCTCTCTCTCTCTCTCTCTCTCTCTCTGGTACATTTAGAATTACACTATATAATTCTTTGAATCGTGTGATTAGGTTAACCCTTTCACTCGCATTGTTGTTGTGGGGTCAGTGTACTCGGGCAATTTTTGGGTAGGGGTGTGCCGCCGTGACCTCAAAATCCTGACCCTATCCCAGACCTAAATATGTGATTTTTCATACCCTATCCCAGACCTAAACTAAAAAAATCAATACCCTATCCCAGCACTGGTGTCACATCGGCACCCACACCCTATCTCAGACCAAAATATCCACCCTATTCCAGACCAAAAAATGAACAATTTGTAATTTTGTATACCCTATCCCAGACCCCAGAGCTCGAAAACCATACATACCCGTATCCCTTACATACGAGAGTACCCCCCCCCCCCCCCCCCCACGGGATCACAACTTTATCTTTTTACTCTGCCGAGGTCTTAAAATATCGGTCGGTCACGGACATTGTCCAACCCATTCGTGAACTTGTCCAACGTAGGGAATTAGGAACCGCCGGACATTCTGTCCGATGCAAGTGAAATTTAGGTTATAGTTTGTCCGACCCAGCGAGTGTAATTGGTGTCCGACCAAACTGCAACTTTGTCCAACGTAAATATACTCTGGTCCAGGACCAGAGGCGTGGGTGTTAAACGGAGAACGAGTAGTAAGTGCGACTTGTGTAAGACGCGAACATAAGTTGTTGTACATTTTACACGAATGTTTGGCGACTTAATTGAAACCCGATTTTTTCCCTACCGTAAAAGATCTTATTTTGATATTAATTTTTGCTCCTACTTATTTCTGAGCCAAACTGAACTCAACGTCATCCGACATTATCCGATATTTTGTCCGACCCAAACTCAAAATCATCTGACATTTTGTCAGACGACTTTGAAAAACATATTTTAAGGCCTGCTGTCCAACGCCAGACGATTTTATTCGTCACAGAAATAATCCACTGACGAGAAAGGATTACTAGCTATAGGGTAATACATGCCAGCATACTGGTATTCGTGTCGTTTTTCCAAGAAGAGGCGGAGAAGAAACTAATTTAAAGATCTAACAATAGGAATGATCGTAATTGGCCATTTCCCAAAAGAGTTGAAGACCGGGACGGGTTAGGAACGCTAGGGTACTTGGGATCGTTTGGGGGGACAGTTTAATTGTGCTTACGCTACCCAGCGAGCTCTATATATAACTGGAGTGATATCTGCTGTCCATTCACAGGGCAAAGATTGAAGGCAAACATTGTGGACATGTAGGCCTAAAGTACGTATAGTTCCAGTCTCCTACGCGGTCTTTTGACCAGATCAGGCTTGCCCAGATCGCGTAGAAGACTGGGACTATACGTAGCCGCGTTGCCCAGACCGCGTAGAAGACTGAGACTTCGCGTAGAAGACTGGGACTATACGTACTTCAGGCCTACATGCCGGCAAGTTGTCCGCCACAAAGATATCCATCCAGTTATATAAAGAGCTCACTGACGCTACCAAGCATGAAATCTGTCCCTCCAAACGATCCCAAGTACCCTAGCGTTCCTAACCCGTCCCAGTCTTCAACTCTTTTTGGAAATGACCAATTTAAACGGTTCACTAGACCTCAAACATTTAAGAAAGTCAGATACATACATACACACTGTAATTAGGAAACTTCATTCGACCTATTTACCTCTGATATGATATGATATAAAGTAAAAACAAATCAGGGTGTTAGGTTCTAAGTAATATGGTTCTTAATCTCATTTAAAAAACAGTAAAACTATATTTAATTACATTTGTATTTGAATAACTCAGGATTTTGAGACCAATGCATCCATATAAATTTAATTCAAGTTTAGAAAGAAACGCTTGTCTGTTTGTTTTTTAATTACATTCATTTTGATGACACTGATGTTTCATTTTTATTGATTAGATAAAAAATTGCAACAAGACTTTGATATTGGATCTGTATTGTCTTTGTTGTTTGGGACTTAAACAGTGAAACGCACTGCACTATGTCACCTATCAAAGTTTTGATTATAAGTTATAAGCTAGCCAATCAGCAAGCCCATATTACACTGACTGCAAACACTCAATAATAATGAAAACAGTGCATACTTTGAAGTGTGGATATTCGGATAAAACTGTGTCTCCAGCTGGGAACATGTATAGTTTGATCGAGTTAAATGCCAAATATTACTTATAATATACCCACTTCTTCACTGGCATTTCTCCAGCATTACTATATACAGAACTCGGTACTAACGCCTCTTGGCAACGGCTTCCGTAGCTTAGTAGTCAGGGCACTGTATTAATATCGTAGGGTCGCGGGTTTGATTCCTATTACACGATCGGAAATCGCATAGAAAATCGGCTACTTTCATGGTCAGTTCGCAGTCCACGTGCGTGCTGGCTCAAGTGAGTTGTCGGCCGTGTATTGATGACGTTTACACGCAAGACATTCGTTCTACGCATGCGTAGCTAATATGGGTCAGCCCGTATTTCGCGAGCCTCGACAGCCGCCATTTCCGATCGTGAGCCGGAAGAAGGAAGGCGTTGATGTTGTATTTTCCAGCAACTGGTCCTGGTTTGCTCTTGAAAATATATATATATTCGTTCATTCTAGATTTCCCTTTTACCAAAAACCCATAAAAACATTTAATCCAACCTTTGTTAGATATAGCCACAGTGCAAGGGGTCTCACTGTAATTGCTACAGCGCAATATTTTGAAATACGGCCTAACAACCTAAATACAAAGCGGTTTGTATTTAGAGAGATATACATACACAATTCCTAATTTCAGCTTGAGGTCCTTATAGGTGGGAGGTTGTTAATAGCGAGTGTTTATGTTTATAGCTTTTATTTACCAATGTCTGTGACATTTAGCACAATTTAAAATAATAATTATATCATCACTCATCACTCATCAAAGCACATCAATTTGCTGCAACAAGCTGAATCACGTGACATTGTATTCGTGTTTTCATCAACAACAAAAATAGAACTGCGAAACTCATCATTTCCCTTTGGAAAGATTCAAAAAGATGACTGTAGTTTTCAGTTAGACCAATGCGTCACAACATAGTCCCAGGACTATGATCACAAACAGTATGGGTAATCAGGACGATTGAAGTGGAGTTTGTATCTTTTGTTGATTATGTAGACACGCAATTGCAAAGCAGGGACCATAAAATTTTGTACACCCAGCTACCTCCTCCACAGGCGTTTCTTTCTGTTTATTTCCGTTTCCGTGCGCTTTTTTGGGCGAGAACCCGCAGGCGCTTTTTTGGGAGAAGGGCGCGGGCGGGAGCCCGCAATTTCTCCTCGCCCAAAAAAGCGCCTGCGGGTTCTCGCCCAAAAAAGCGCACGGAAACGGAAATAAACAGAAAGAAACGCCTGTGGAGGAGGTAGATCTTAAATATATACAAAACGGTCTTCCAAGATGGTTTTAACTTGCTCCTAATTTTCAAAATTTTCCGGGGGGGGGGCATGCCCCCGTACCCCCCTAAATGGAGTGAACCACGCCATGCGTGCAACAGTCAAATATTTTCCTAGATCCGCCCCTGACAATGAATATATACACGAAATGATACGATACGATACTGGGCACATTCAAAAATTACAATCGTGCAAGCAACAATAGCTGGCGTTTCAAATTTCTACAAAGCGTTCTGGATTATAACATAAGAGACCTTAAGATACCCTGAGTTCGGTTTACGGGTACCGGTACCGCCATTTTTGTTTACTCGAAAAAGAGACCTTAAGATACCCTGAGTTCGGTTTACGGGTACGGGTAATTATCTACCCGTACCCGTAGTCGTCTGTACGGGTAGACCATGATCTACCACGGGAAAACGGGTAGATATTACGAGTATACAAAAATGGCGGTACCCGTACCCGTAAACCGAACCCGGTTTGGCGGCCACGTTACAAAAGAATGTTCTCTTGGGGAAAGTCCCGGCAAAGACCGTATGTTTGGAAGCGTGGAAGGAGCTGACTAGAGTTCTTTCATTGGATTCTTCTTGGACCCGTGTCTATATGTATGCTAGCTTGAAAGTTCTGTCGCGGAGCTTTGATATCATCAAATATATAAACTGGAAATGTTTAAAGTATTCAAGGTACAGTAAACGATATGTTAAAGAACTACGTCAGGTTTTAACCCTTTCAACCCGAAAGGCCTCGTAACGAGTAATGACGAGTAAAATCGTCTGGCGTTAGCAGTGAAATACTAAAAGGAAATCCGAGGTTGAAATAGTTAACAAAGTGCCTTCGTAATCCATTATGTATGTAATAATGTACAAGTTTGTTGCGAGACATGATGTTAAATAAGGGTTCGTATTGTCCTTCAACAAGCAAACGTCTAGAGCTTATTGTGTACAATACATGTGTTAATAAATAGCCATTTATCGACAACATGCATGCCGATCGTTGATTTTGTCCTTGACCTCGCGAGTAGAATGATAAAAATTACGCGTGATAAAATTTAGCGTCTTGTTTGCGTCTTCCTTTCTGTTCAGAATGGCAACCAAGCTGTGCAAATTATATACAACTTTCTCGCTGGTACATTGACTGTTTAACACCCAAACCTTGGTCGTCCTCGCTTGTGAGTACATTTTTATAGGTATGCCTATTATTCCATGACCATGTACATACAACCAATATATATATATATTTTTTATCGTGAAAAATAAATTATCTCGTGACAGGAAACTCGACAGGGGATCGTCAAACTTCTGAAGAACGCCCGAGTCAAAAGGTCAAGAGCCTAGCAAAAAAATACCCCACAAATTATCGCTCGCTATTATATCGATGAGTTAGAATAAGACAAAAGTGAAACGATGTTGTAATACCGTCAATTAAGTATAGGTTAGTTTACCTCGGCCTATTCTAGACGTAGTTTTAAAGCGATATAGCGTAGGTCATTTAATATGCAGGTAATTAACCCAGGGACGGAGCCAGGGGGGAGCCGGGGGAGCCGCGGCTCCCCCCCTTTTGATATAAAACAACAGACATGTAACTACAAAACTGCTGCAATATGAATTGTGTCAGGAAATAAACTGTAAACAGTGTATTCATATGACGTTTGCGTGTTTTGAGTATTTTATATGACGTTTTTTAACCTTTAGAGTCTGTAAAATCTTCCTCCAAAAGCCAGGAAATGGCATTTCAGCGACTCTCGATTTCAAAATTTCCCGGGGGAGTATGCCCCCGGACGCCCCTAAGATTTATTTTGATTTCGGCTCCCCCCCTTTCAAAATCCTGGCTACGTCCCTGAATTAACCTATATATTAACCACGGCACATCAAAGATAATTTATACATGAATAAACTAATAAAAATTATTTACGACAGCATCTCACTACCCGGAAATAAAGACAAAAGTTGAGAGTAGCAAAATCTTGGAATAATTTTTCTTGGAAAATATAATGTATAATCCAATTTCCATAGGCGTATTAGGCGGGGGGGAGTCAGGGGGGACAATTGCCCTCCCAAAATATTTGAAAAAAGAAAATTCGTGCACTTTCTGCTGGGAATTTCGGGCCATTTCGATATGTATTGCTGTGAAATATTGAAGCAAAATTCATACGTTAAACTAAGACTGAAAAATACGACTTAAAATCAATATTTAACCCTAAATTTTTTGGGCAAAAATCTCTGCCCCCCCCCACCCCCCCCCCACCCCCCACCCCCCCCACCCACCCCCACACCCCACCCCCCCTCCCCCCCCAACAGAATTGGGCTGCTACACCTATGCCAATTTCAGTAGTGCCTCAGCTTTTTTCTCTGCCCCCCCCCCCCCCAACAGAATTGGGCTGCTACACCTATGCCAATTTTGAATAAAGAACTGGTTTCAGTAGTGCCTCAGCTTTTTTCTCTGCCCCCCCCCCCCCAACAGAATTGGGCTGCTACACCTATGCCAATTTTGAATAAAGAACTGGTTTCAGTAGTGCCTCAGCTTTTTCTCTGCCCCCCCCCCCCCCAACAGAATTGGGCTGCTACACCTATGCCAATTTTGAATAAAGAACTGGTTTCAGTAGTGCCTCAGCTTTTTTCTCTGCCCCCCCCCCACCCCCAGAATTGGGCTGCTACACCTATGTCAATTTTGAATAAAGAACTGGTTTCAGTAGTGCCTCAGCTTTTTTCTCTGCCCCCCCCCCCCCCCCCCCCCCAGAATTGGGCTGCTACACCTATGCCAATTTTGAATAAAGAACTGGTTTCAGTAGTGCCTCAGCTTTTTTCTCTGCCCCCCCCCCCCCCCCCCAGAATTGGGCTGCTACACCTATGTCAATTTTGAATAAAGAACTGGTTTCAGTAGTGCCTCAGCTTTTTTCTCTGCCCCCCCCCCCCCCACCCCCCCCCAGAATTGGGCTGCTACACCTATGTCAATTTTGAATAAAGAACTGGTTTCAGTAGTGCCTCAGCTTTTTTCTCTGCCCCCCCCCCCCCCCCCCGCAACAGAATTGGGCTGCTACACCTATGTCAATTTTGAATAAAGAACTGGTTTCAGTAGTGCCTCAGCTTTTTCCTTAGCTTTGTAAAAGTTCAAATCAAAAAATATTTTGGCATTCAACTATACACATTAAATAGAATCCATATGAGTAATATCATATTTGAGTTTATAAGCACTTTAATAACATTTCAATCAATTTTACTCATTCCTGATAGCGAAGCGCACAGATGACGTCAAATTCATGTCTGTCTGAGTTTATAATTTATTCTTGCATTTCCAAAAAAAGAAAATTGCTCATTCGAAATCCCTCGAGATTCAATTTCGGTTTGTTTGTCTGAGTTTTGGTCTATAAATAGTAACTGTGCGCTTCGCTATTGGCTAATGATATCAGTATTAAATTTAAGTTCTTTTACTAGAAGTATTTAAGAAAAATACCACATGTGGTATTTTTTGAAATACCGTACATCCGGCTGTTTGTAGTAAGTAAATACTTGTTTCCATCGGCCAAACTGACTTAATGCCGCAACTTTTGATACGACATAAAATGACGTCATGTTAGTTTGCATGGCAGATGGAAACAATTGCTGACAACAAGTCAGTTCATCGCGACTCGTGTGTCCTGGTTCATTTGCTATTGCTGAGCGTTCAAGAAGCTCTAGCCACAAGGAAAGTTAAGCGTTACTTATTATCGTTTCGCCCTTTCGTCAAGATTTCCATTATTTTATTATTATTTTGGAAAAAGGTAGAATTGATTGAAATGTTATTAAAAGGATGATAACACTTGTGTTTGGCAAAATATTGCTAACTGATTGCTACCTTTGACAACACCGCTGCCAAACGTTTTGCGCACGCGCGACGTCTAAGCTCTCACCTCAAAAAAAGAGCGGGAAACACTGAAATATTTGGACTGGTCCGAGAGTCCGACACAAAAGTTAAAATTATAAGCATACTACCAAAAAGATAAGGTAGGAAATTTGTGCATGGCTTCTTTGTCAACATTGTAACATATTCTGAAATGACCCCTTCGTAAGTTTCATTCCCTTTTTTAAAAACACAAATGAATAGTCGGGTCTTGCTTAGTCTTCGCCGTCTGGTGGTTGTCGCCACGGCTAGTTCCCATGCACTTCTCTTGCAATGTTTACTCTAGCGAATTGATGCATGCGCAAACGTTTGGCAGCGGTGTTACCTTTGACTTTCTCAGCATTTGATTCCAGGCCTCTAGAAAGTTTTTTCCATTTTCATATAAGAAGTAATAGCCACTGATTTGAGTAACTATTTTGTTATATAGAGATCAGTAATAACAACATGACTGTTATTCGTAACGTATTGTTAAAAGAGAGTCAGAGAATCCTCTTTGCCGGTTTTTCATTACAACAAGAAAATGCTTTCCCTCTTGTTTAGAAAATTAAGAAACAAGTTCGATAAAGAACAAGTGTGTCGATATGCCCTACAACACACAACAAACAGTTGTCACGATTGAAATTTCTCCAACTAAAATAGTGGACAAGAAACAGAATAAAACAAACCTAACCAAAGCAATAATTAGCAACACGTGTGCTTTGTTGAATAGCGGCGGTGGGGTGATTGTGTTAGATTTCAGTGGAGAAACTTCTTCAAAAAAAGCCATTAACGACTCCGTCAGGATAATTGAACAATGGATAAAGAATTTTGTTGGAGCTACGATGACCGTTTCAAACATCAAGATCGAGCTACAGCCGCACCAAGTCGTCTTAAATATCAAGGGTTATTATCATTTATCCACAGTGAACTACAACTTATGTTTACCAAGTGTAACCGAGGTTATTTCAGTGCCATCCGACGAGCCAGTGGAAAAAATTAAAGAACTCTTGGAAGGAAAACATCAAATGTCTACTGGTGATTCTTCGTTTGGTTTCCACAAGACATCTTTTATTCAAGGACAAGATTCTGGTTTAGTTGAATCTTACAGTGTTGAATTGAAGCAGTTAGAATCGTCTCCAAGTAATCGCACTACTCTAGCAGATCGTATGATTGGAAAAAGCACTAAACTAATGAGTTATGTTTCCGCGTTTGCCAATTATTGTGGAGGCAATATCTACTTTGGAATAAAGGACGACGGTACAGTAGAGGGAGAGAAAACTACCGATAAAGATGAAATAATTAAGAAAGTCTCCAAGGTCGTTAATAAGATGGTTTGGCTTGGGCTTGATGGAGCAAAGAAACAAGAACAGTGGGATATTCATTTTGTGCCCGTGAAAGATCCCAAGGGTAATGCAGTGCCAGCGACGTTCGTGATCATAATTGCTGTGGCTAAATATTGTCACGGTGTCTTTACCGAAGAACCAGAAAGTTACCATGTTGTAGATGGAGAAGTAACAAGAATGAGTTTGTTGACGTGGAAAGAGAAACTGCTATCAGACGAATTACATGCAGGAAGAAACAAGGATAGAGTGGGCGGTGAAACGCAAACAAGTGGACAGTCTGAAAGGTCTGATGTCATTCACATTGAAGCTCAAAACCAGAGTGGTGTCCCTCGTTTTCTTGACCGTTGTAATTGGAGTTCACAACAAATGCAGAAGAAATACTGTTTATTAAACGGTATTTTAATTAGAAAGATCAATGATGGCCTTTGGAAAGAATTTAAGCGCCATGCCAAGATCGAAGAAAGCAAGTATACGGAAGGCGGTTTAAAGTTGGTTATTTTATCAATGAATATAACCGCTGATTACAAGAACGGCAAGTTCGATAAAGCTGAGAGAGCCCTCAAAGAATATACAAGCCTCTTAAATACATCCAAGGATACTACTGTGTGCGAAGTGAGAGAAATTCTTGTAAGATCTTCTCTGGAGCGCTGTAAAGGAAACCATCAAAAAAGCTACGAGATCGCTGTCAGTGGTTTGGCAAAAACAGACCAGATCCCAGCTGGGATAATCGTTGCAGAGTACTACGCCAACTTTGCATCAGTTATTACAATATTGTTGAGCCACGAATGCAAATCAGAAGAACGAAGTCTCCTGAAGCACAGAGCGATTTCCGCTTTCAGAACAGCCCTGGAACATTTAAAAGTTGCCAACGAATACCAACTATCCAAGATTGATCAGGAGCAAAAAGTACACATCAATTTAGCATTTCTGTACTTGGGATGCTCGTTTTCAGGTGACACCATCGAAGAATGGGTAGATCATGAAGACGCCATTTCTCAAGCTATTTCGAGTTTAAAAGTCGTTGATCAACATGTTTACGACGGATTTGAACTGAGTAACTATCGTAAATCTCAGTATCTTTTAGCACGTTCAGCATTACACTATCGACGTTCGCAAAATGTCGGCGCCGAAGATTCACAGAATACGACGACCCGTATGTTCCTTAAAAGTGCATTAAAGAATTCCAAAGACGCCGAAGAAATTGCTCAACGATGCAACTATGACGAAATGTTATTTTCTTCCAGGAAATTCATAGCTATTTGCACAGAGCTGTTGATCCGGTTCCACGTTGCGGAAAGATCTCACGACAAGAGTCACTGAGAGATGCATGATACATGCATTCTACGCTTCGTTTTGCAAGACGCCTGAAGAGACCAACAGCTAGCGTCGTATGTGCCCCCACAGAAATCGGAAATCCTCTAAACTGTACACACTTCTGCTTGTAATAAGACTTTAAATTCAAGTTTACCGTATATCTCCAGGGGTGTCTCCAGTCAAAAGGACATAGCGCGTTCGCATTACGTGGCAGATTAAACCCCACGCGACAAGACTATATGCCAATAATTTCCGGTTTTACAGTCATTTGCAACTCAGTTTTCACCCAAATCTTCGGAAGTCCGTCCCGAAGTTCGCAAGTTCGTTGGGAAGTTCAAAGTTAAAGTTCCTTTTGAAGTACGCATTTGATTGACTGCTAGGAACCAAGCAACCAATCAAATGCAGAGTACAAAACGAACTATACGAACTTCCGAACAAACTTCCGAAGATTTGGGTGAAAAGTGAGTTGCAAATGACTGTAATAAATCAACGCTTTTTCGACGATCCCTCTAGACGGATGTCGTGTCGTAATTGCTTTTCACACGTTTTAACTCCAAGTACTAGTAGTTTTTCACTTCAATTCTTTTCTGTGTCGGTGTTTTTCTATATTCGATTAGCTTCTATAGTATAAAGTTATACAACATTATGTAAATTGACAGAAAAAATCCGATGTGAACGCACGGGAGCGACTGCATGTCGACGTAAAAGCTTTCGGAATTATCGAATCCCCCGACACGGTTTTGTTGGTGATATATTCATCTATCATCTCTGAAAATTTAAGGGAAATCGAACAAATCCCCTTTAAGTTTTTTAATTTGTTTGTCCACATAAAGTATATTTTTCTATTATGATTTTATCATTTTTCTCTAAAATTACATTAGGGCTAGGAGTCTACTAGGAGCCTTATCAGACTTTTTATTAAGACCCCTAGTTCTGATTATATTTTAATTACTATTTACAAAAAATCAGTTCAAAAAATTATTTGAAAAAGTTTTTATCTAATTAAGAAAAAAAGAAAGAAGATTTGGTTTTATATACTATTAAAAGATTAATAATTGTGTGTAAGTAATATAGATTAAAATTTGCCTAAATAATCCCCGGCCGGGCGTAGGGCCGAAGGCCCGGAGCCCGGTGAGGGTGCTAATCTCGACACGCGTGGAGTCCATTTTACACGCGTGTAGAAAAGGCGAGGGAGACTAAATCTGGGAAATAGTTTATCTATTTATTTATTTATTTATTTATTTATTTATTTATTTATTTATTTATTTATTTATTTATTTATTTATTTATTTATTTATTTATTTATTTATTTATTTATATATATGTTTGGTACGGTGTCACGCGGTAAGAATAGTTGGACACTGGTGACTAGCGACGAAGAAAACTATTAAATCTGTCAGTATTTTGCTTTCGTTTAACGAAATGGAGTCTGTTCTACTAAAATAATGAAAGGGAACAACGAAGAAAAGGATACAAACAGCCGGTTTAATATATCTTGAAGCGAAACCAGAGAACCTGAAGAAACCGAACGCCGTATGGCGTATATGGTATTAAACAAAACTCGATCTGAATTGCATTGGTTGTGGTCACTCAGTGGTCAAATCATTTTAAAGTTATAAACGGTAGGATTCTTATTTGTCAATAACCTAAACAATATACGGCTTCACGTTTTCGTGCTTTCCCTTTGCTCGTCCAAACCATAAGTCAGCTTAACTAAAGCTAACTTAAAACACTTCCTTTATAAGCTTATGTTGATGTTATTCATTGACTTTGCATAGGCTTTGGCGATTTTTTTTGCTGTATTTCCAAATTTTCGACTGAAACGTGGTCATATTAATACTTCTTTCTGGGATCCGATTCTACTGAATTGTTTTTATCTCAGACTCTATTATAAATGTAATTTTGAGTTGTTAACTTTTAATTGTGCCTTTGCAAAACATGTATATATAGGGAAGCCATAAGCCATTTTTAGTGCTTGCTAAAAATAATCCCTTTTGAATACTATAAAAACAATATATTTCTTACAACCAGATCTAAGTTTTTCTTTGATATGTTCAACTTTCATTAAATCAGTTAGTTATCCTATCCATAAATTCTATAATTACCTCGAGGATTATCATTTTGTTTTAAAATCTGTTTGTTTTTATATTGGTTGTATATCAGGAGTGCTTATTTTAAGGGGGCGATTACATGGAGCGGGCTAGCCCGGTTAACCGGGATGATTTCAGGCCGAAATTCGCAATTATCAAGTAAATAAGAGCAAAGTTACGTTAGTTTTACTTCAGTGTTACACTAATACACCTTTTCGATAATTACGTCACGCTGCATGGAAACGAGGCTCCCAGGCCAAAGTTTCACAATTTTGATAATCATGGTAATCCTGCCATGTTTGTTTATGGAAGAAGATGGCTAATGACGTCCAAACTATATATGGTAGAAACACATCGTGTACGTATGTTGTTAGGGCCTGTTAGGCATTTCATAAGCTTTCATTTGATGTATATTTTAAGTTTCTGTGTTGTGTGTAACTTTTTAAAATGTCCAAAATGTTCGCACCATTGCTCGTCAAGTAATAAATATGATATGAACTTCTCACAACTGTTGTAGAATTTCGAAGACCGTTTTTAAAATATTTAACGTACAACTTTGAAATATATATCAAACAGAAGATACTGTAAAATGCTATTTGTGGTAGAACTTTCAAGTTTCTAGCTTAAGGGGAGTATTTTAAAAATGGGAAAACTTACTATTATCTTGGTCTGATGGATGAATTGTTAAGTTTGTTTTGTTTACAACTCAGACCAAGATAATAGTACGTTTTCCCATCAGTTTTAAGATACTTTCTCTTAAACTAGAAACTTGAAAGTTGTACCGCAAATAGCATTTTACAGTATCTCCTGTTTGATATATGTTTCAAAGTTGTGCGTTACGTATTTTAAAAACAATATCCGGAATTCTACAACAGTTGTGGGAATCCATTATTACTTGACGAGCAATGGTGCGAACATTTTGGACATTTTAAAAAGTTACACACGTCACAGAAACTTAAAATATACATCAAATTAAAGCTTATGAAATGCCTAACAACATACGTACACGATGTGTTTCTACCATATATAGTTTGGACGTTATTAGCCATCTTCTTCCATAACAAATATGGCGGGATTACCATGATAATCAAAATTGTGAAACTTTGGCCTGGGAGCCTCGTTTTCATGCCGCGTGACGTAATTATCGAAAAGGTGTATTAGTCTATTTATTTTGTATGCCTATCGTTAATAAAAAGATTGTTAAAGTCTTAGCTAACCCAGGAAAGCGTCTTCACGAAGACTAATTACTCGGGCTACCTGTGGTAGCCGAGTCTAGGTTTCGGTTTTGTTAGTGTTTTTTGGGGTCGCGATATTGCCCCGACAGGCTTTGCGAAACTGAGGCATGTGACACTTCTGACGTCACAGCTCAAATGCTGTTTCATGGCGGATTTTCATGCAGGAATGGCGAGTTTTTTCTTCTCCTGAGTCTCCTGACGCCTTTGGTTGTGTTGTTCGAAACTTGTGAATTTGTGTTTTAATGATAAACACGCTCGCAATGCTTTTATACTATAGTAGACCTTCCGCGATCTCGATAACCGTACGCTGAAAATGTGTAGTACTCGATCAACTCTCGATCAATGTGTTCTCGATCAATTTTATACATGTGTTATTAATTAAATTGTACTGAAAAATATTGCTCAAGTGCTGTAAATCAAAGATCAAAGAAAGTTGATAAAGCCAACTTGCAAGTGAAAGGTAAACATGCTGTGTTTTACATCTTCTTTACATCATATGTCTTTAATACACCGAACTGACTTGTGTCTGTGAATGCTGTATGTAAATGTATTGAGGTTTAAACTGTATTAATATTTGTGGTTTGCTTCAGTTTTGCTTGTATTGTTTATTATTGATTTATTGTACTGATGTCTTGCAAATAAAAGTCGATGCTATTCAACAGTTTATACATTACTTTCATCAAGTGTGTATTATTGTTTGGATACACCAATATGGCACCATTTCAATGTTTAGTTACACCAATATGGCCACTATTTCATTGTTTTGTACACCAATATGGCCACTATTTCATTGTTTTGGTACACCAATATGGCTGCCATTTCATTGTTTTGGTACACCAGTATGGCCACTATTTCATTGTTTTGGTACACCAATATGACCGATTGGCCACTATTTCATTCTTTTGGTACACCAGTCTGTATTGCCACTATTTCATTGTTTTGGTACACCAATATGGCTGATTGGCCACTATTTCATTGTTTTGGTACACCAGTATGGCCACTATTTCATTGTTTTGGTACACCAGTATGGCCACTATTTCATTGTTTTGGTACACCAATATGACCGATTGGCCACTATTTCATTCTTTTGGTACACCAGTCTGTATTGCCACTATTTCATTGTTTTGGTACACCAATATGGCTGATTGGCCACTATTTCATTGTTTTGGTACACCAGTATGGCCACTATTTCATTGTTTTGGTACACCAGTATGGCCACTATTTCATTGTTTTGGTACACCAATATGACCGATTGGCCACTATTTCATTCTTTTGGTACACCAGTCTGTATTGCCACTATTTCATTGTTTTGGTACACCAATATGGCTGATTGGCCACCATTTCATTGTTTTGGTACACCAGTATGGCCACTATTTCATTGTTTTGGTACACCAATATGGCTGCCATTTCATTGTTTTGGTACACCAATATGACCGATTGGCCACTATTTCATTCTTTTGGTACACCAGTCTGTATTGCCACTATTTCATTGTTTTGGTACACCAATATGGCTGATTGGCCACCATTTCATTGTTTTGGTACACCAGTATGGCCACTATTTCATTGTTTTGGTACACCAATATGGCTGCCATTTCATTGTTTTGGTACACCAGTATGGCCACTATTTCATTGTTTTGGTGCACCAGTATGGCCACTATTTCATTGTTTTGGTTACACCAGTATGGCCACTATTTCATTGTTTTGGTACACCAGTAATGGACACCATTTCAATGTTTTGGCAGACCAGTATGGCTGCCAAATCAATGTTTTGGTACACCAGTATACCCACCATGACTTTCTCTATGATGAATATTCCACTACTACAGTCAATTGCAAGGTGCCAGCCCACAGTAGCCCGAGTTCACGCCTAGCGGGCGTCTTGTTCATTTATTAAATCTTCGCTTTGATCACGAAACACACAAACAACGTTGATGTTCTATTTCAGTTCCTTTCAGCACTATTTATTCACACAGTCAAGCAAACGAACGCATATCGAAGCGAGTTCAACAGTTTTTCAGCCCGGTTAACAGGTGGGAAAATTGTCTTAACTGACCAAAAATCGCGGGCGCATTTGCTCTGTTTCTTTATTTTTGTTCGAAATGAGGTTCGTTCAGGTTTGAATGTTTTGTTAACTGAAATATTTGGTACGCAGTTTGAAAATGTCAACAGTCAAGTCAACAACGAGTCAGTGAGCTGGTGGAGTTTTGAGAATTATCTTTTATTTATAATCTTTTTACCTTTCAATTACCCATGTAAATTGTACAGAGAAGCATAAGAGTCTTAGATAAAAACAATTCTGAAGTGATTAGATTTATTTGGTCAATGAATTTGTAAAATATATAAGCTTATATTATGACCTTCCCTTCAAACGATGTTTGAAGGTCACGTTGAGCTGCTTTGTCTTTCGCCGTTTTTTAAAATAGAGTTCCCAGTACTTTGATATTTAACTAAAACAGACCATTTAAACGAAGACAATAAATAGTTTATTATACGAACTTTGCAAGTCAATATATCACAAATTGAGAACTTTTTAGTAGTCATTTGTCTGGCTTTCCAGACAACATGTACTGTCGGTCGTGCAAAAACAAAGTTGTCGTCGTTGAAAAGTGAGATGATATTCAGACATCTACATGGAGATATTCATTATCAACATTCTTGGTGTATATAAAAGGGTCTTATAATTACAAGGACGGAAGGTATGAATGAATAAGCAAAGAATACAGACATCATCTGCATTCAACAAGAAAAATGGTGAGACGCTTGATCTTTTTCGTACGGTTTTTCCTCACCTTAGTTTTGTTTCGACGTATTGGAAGCGTAACTTTTCCGTCTTTCTACTCAAAATGATGTGTTACACTTGAAAAAGACAAATTCGACGTTTGGGAAGTGGCAAGTTTAATTTAAAAACAGTAAATAAGTCTCACAAAAGCTCCACTCTTCAGTCTTAGCGAAATTCCTCTGTAAGGCCGGAAGTAATTTTAGCTGTGTGGACCAATCAGATGCGTTTGGGCGGGATTGGCTGAGTACCTCAGCCAGTACTTATGCAGTCGCTCCGTGTTTAAAGTGTCACTATGATGAAAAAATCGTCAGTCTTTTCTTTTATCTTATCATAAAGTACAATTAAAATTAGGGTGAACGGCGTTTGTGGTTTGTCAATATCTCATCTCCTTCAAGAGATATTCACGTTTTGGAAATATGCAAATTTATGGCTGATGACGTCATTTTCTCCAAACGAGCGAAATGAAAATCGTAAAATAAGGAATATCCCTGGAAATAAACAATAGAATGTGCTTAAAATTTGTATGCTTATAGTGTCTAATAAAATACACTTCTCTGTGGAACTTTTGTGATTGCCATGGTAAGCGCATGCTCTCAGGTTACTCTAAACCTTAAAAAAGGAATTATCATTTTTGCTTCATTGTTTAAAAATAGAAAGATTTAAACGTTTGAATTACAATGCCTACCTGAGCCCCAATCGTCACATTTATTCACTGGAGTAAACGCTACTTGATTGCTGATAAATAAGAAAATTTAATTTTATCATTGCAGGGGCCCATGAACCAGCAGTTTCCACGAAAACAACTAAAGTTCCACAGTGAAACGTATTTTATTTAATACTATAAGCATGTAAAATTTGAGCACATTCTATTGTTTATTTCTAGAGATATTCCTAATTTTACGATTTTCATTTCGCTCGTTTGGAGAAAATGACGTCATCAGCCATATAATTTGCATATTTCAAAAATGTGAATATCTCTTGAACGAGATGAGTTATTTACAAACCACAAAGGCCGTTCCTCCTCATTTTAAATGTACTTTATGATTAGATCAAAAAAAGACTGACGATTTTTCGTCTTAGTGACACTTTAAGATGCCGTTACTGCGCCCTTTCCCGTTGTATAATATTATATTTGATATGTAGTGCAATTCCTATTTAAAAACCCGATTTTGGATTTATAGTCGTTTTACGTTTTAACATAGTCAATCGAGATATGGTCTGGAACTCGGCAGACTTCAAAGCGCCTATAATGAGCTGTGATTTTATGTTGAACCGTACCTTACACCGTGCACATCCTTTGTTTATAGGTTTATTAATATTTAAATAGTACGGTTGAGTGATTGAATTGAATTGAAACGTTGCTATTGGACAATTCGCTCATTATACTAAAATACAATGTGTTCAGTGACCGTGCACCGTGCACAAAAATGCATAAAAGCGAACAAAAAGATAGACCAAAGACTTTAGCTGAGTTTCCAGACCATATCTCGATTGACTATGGTT